>CATIWO010263010.1:0-11506 GCA_949673435.1 Macaranga tanarius | reverse complement strand
GAATAGAGAAATACTCTTTACTGATCTTCTTTTAATAAAGTTTTAAATATATTTTTATTATCCATTCACTAGGTAATTTCCTTTTGAAATTACTCACACTCGCTTTGTTTTAAAAATTTTCAGCGTAGGTGCTTAGTGTCGGCTCAGCCAGCAGCGAAGAGAGATCAGTGCAATGGACATTGCCGACAAAAAAATTGATATTAAAATTTTTATGTAATATAAGGATGAACTCAAGCTGTATTAAGTTTTATAATTACAATATTGTGGTGTAATTGTTAAGTAATACTTTTATTTTCATTAAATCCTTAAATATGTGTATTAATGGAGAAGTTTTGGTGAGGGCATGACATTAAGACTAAGCATACATGATGTTTTTACATAAACCAGAATGCTATATGCAAATGAGGATGTAATTGTCGATACCAAGCTCACCTCTAGCTCACTTGAGATCACTGTCAAATACTCAAATGCAAAATCCAAGCTTTATCTAACTAAATCCTAAAAATTATGGATGCAAAGGGGGGTGAGTTTATTACTCAGTAAGTAATCATTAATATAATAGTAACATATATTACCTTGTAACATATCAAACTACAGAGAGTGTGCTATAAGTAGATTCAAAACCTTGATTCAAAATATTCTCATTAATTGTACACACATCCAAAAGCTATAATATTTATACAAACTCTATCTTTATGAGTTCAGTTTTATTATCAACTAGAATTATATAATTTGGAAGTGTATGGAATTAATTATGAATTTTTAAACACTAAAAGGTCATACAGAGCAATCAGAGTGAGTAATAAAATGAGCTCTATTAGACCATCATAATGATAGATTCAACTTAAACTCAAAACATGAAAATTATAAAGGACTCTTTGAAGTTTGTCCAGCATTAAACCGTACTCTATTTAGAGTTCTATAGCTCAAGTTATATCAAAAATACTGAAGCTAAAATTTCCAGGTTGCGCACGGCCGTGCAGGATTTGAACATGGCCGTGCCTGAGTCCTTAAATTTGGAACTCTGGACCTACGCGGCCGTGCAAAAAAAGGTGCATGACCATGCCTAAGCCTTAAGCTCACCATCCTGGACCTACACGGCCGTACGAAAAAGGTGCATGGCCATGTCTGATCTCTGAATTTAGCGCTCTACATACACACGGCTATGCATTAAAGTCATATAACCATGTCCAAAACCCTGTTCTATAACCAAAACACTATAAAAAGATACTCAAACACCTAAACTCGATTGTTGGTGTAACATATATAATAAATCACAATATTTCAAGTAATCCACAATCATTTCACAATGTATTACCCTTTCAAAGACAAAACTCATATTTACTTAACATCAACCAAATGTATACTAAAAGTATATAAACATATACCAAGAGTATGCACAAGATATACACAATTCAACTAGATCCTTAGTTCACTACATTACATTCACATTTCCCACTTCATATAACTCCAATTCAAATATCATGAGCAAGCACAAATGTAAGAGCACATAACATGTTCACCATTCGGTACCCTCATCACACACCCACATATACATTTGTATATATATTAATAAACATACTTACAATCATTACTTCATTCTCTTACATTCACATCATTTTATTTAATCTTATCAATGGTCACAAAGCCAATCGACTTCATTTCGTTAAATCTGGTCGATGGACACTTAGCCAATCGACTTAATCATCACATTCCACATTATTGATGGTCATAAAGCCAATCAACATAACCATCATATTCCACATTATTAATGGTCACAAAGACAATTAACATAATCATCATTTCTTATAGTTAATAGTCACAAAGCCAATCGACATCATATTTTCACATAGTCGATAGTCACAAAGCCAATCGACATTACAATTCTCATAGTCGAGGGTCATAAAGCCAATCGACATCACATTTTACATTTCTCATAGTCGATGGTCACAAAGCCAATCGACACAATCACATTTCTCACATAGTCGATGGCCACAAAGCCAATCAATATAATCATACATCGTATTTAATAAACCAACCTCAATTTTATAATATATACCATTCACCACCATAATTTCAATACCATCACAACAATACATCATTCTCACTTATATCCTCACATCAATCAATATTCACATATATAAATATACCATTCACATTCCAACATTATATTCATTTCACATTATTTTCAATATACTTAGTGAGTTACCACTCATCATTCCATCTCAATTCAATATTCTCATAATTATATATATATAGTATTTCTTGCCATATTAAATGGCTTGCACAATTCACATAATAACATAATTCACATTTAAATATAATATCAACATATATATATATTATATCAATAATTACTTACATAAGGTGCTTCAACTCCTTCAAAAGAAGAGCTCTCCTATTGATTGGTACCACCTCTATCCTTATCAATGCCTACACATAATTCATACATCAATACCACATAGCATCCATACCACTTGCATTCAAATGCAACTAAGTACACTACATGCTTAAGATTCAATGTGCCCCAATATAGTCTACACAAGTCCAAAAATTATAAAATTTATACTAATGCTAGACATATGTGTCTACTTTCAATTCCAATTGGAATTACTCAAATCAGACATGCATAGAATTAAGTATGGATTTTTTATCAAATCCAACCAAAACAAAGCTGATAGCATGAGCACGAAAATGTCAAGCCGTGCCAATCAGTCTTAACAGTAAAATTAGCTCTGACATAAAACACAAGAGTTATAGGGGACTCTCTGAAATTTTCAGAGCATTAAACCTTAGTCAAATCAGAGCTCTACAACTTCAGATATAGCAATACAAGGCTTACCAAATTGAAGCTCCAAAAGCTACTAGATCTTCTAAAGCTCCCTCAAAATGATGCTAAATGAGTAGAAAATTAATCAAAATCTCCCCAAAGCTAACCATAATTCCCCTTCTTCTTCTTCCTCTCAATTCTCTCCACAAAACACACTATACATACATATACATGCAATTAAATATACATATATAAACCCAACCAATCAAAAATTGACATTTTGCCCCTTAAAGTCTCCTTCCTATAATTACATATTAAAGGTATAATTATCCACCAAATAACAAATATAATAATACTTAATAAATATCATCAAAATATATATTTAGCCCCTTAATAAAATGGGCATATTGCACAATAGTCCACAACTTCCTATTGTGACAATTAACTCCAAACTTATCTTACAATCTAGTCCATTTCTACACTATATACCATACCTACATATAGTCCACTATCTAATATGTATAACATGTCATACCTACGTCATACATATGTATGCTAAAAGGGCGGGTGTTATATATAGGGGTGGTGCCTCTTTGCTTTTCACTGATAGGCTTCGTGGGCTTTTAATGCTAACTGGGCTGGGTTGAGTGGGCAATGAGCTTTTTTTAGAAGGGTCAGGAACCATTTTCACACTATCGGACTCATTTTGTTCATTTTTCATCATCAAGCTTTCACTATTGGGTTAGGTCAACCCAAATGTCAACAATAATAAATAAGTCAATTATTCCCTTAAATTAACTTTAGTATGACACACATGAAATAAGTAGGTTTTTCATGAGAAAGCTTCACAAAATACTTTTTCTTTTGTTTTATTTAAAAAATAATAATTGGTAAGAAAAATAATTTTTTATTTTATTAATTAAAATTTAATTTTATTTTAAAGGTATTCAATTTGTATAAAAAATATAATTTTAAATTTGAGGAAAAAAATAAAAAAGGAAAAAAGAGGACTAGCATAATTTTCAATATACTTGACTTGGTGGAGAAGCCTATAGGTCATGCTAGAAATAACATGGCATATCACTTTTAGTTTCTTTATGTTTGAGAAAAAATAAATAATGAAGAAAAGAAAACACATGGAAAGATAATCCCAATTTCATATGAATGAAAAGATATATGTTTGGAAATTCTAATCATATTATTCAATGAAATCAATTATTTTTTTTAATAATTCATGCCTGGTCAACAACAATTGATAAAAACACATTGTAATAGTTATCTTATATATAAAAAAAAAATTGAAGTGAATTACAATTCATAAAAATATATAGTAATATTATTGAAAAAGTAATTAAGTGGTAATATTTTATGAAAGTATTTTAAAATACAGATTTGGTGTGTAATCTATCGATATTTAGGTTATATGATATTTTTTAATAAAAACTATATAGTAATTATAGATAAACCATATAAAAAAATATAATGATTTATTTTAAATTTTTTGTTAAAAAATAAATTTATTTATTTTATATAAAAATGTAAAAGTTTAAAATTTTATCTAACAAATTAATTTATATTACATTTTTCTAATAAAAATATTAAATAATATATTGAAATAATTTGAATATATGCAAGAATTTTGTTAAAAAGCAATTGGATCAGTTTTTACATAAATTTTTATCCACTCTAAATATATTATATTTTTTTGAAAAAAACATATTTTATTTTTATCAATTAAAATATAAAATATTTAAATTATATTTCACAAATTTGACCATCACATATTCCATGCTTTCAAATTCCTATAAAAGGCTCCTGACGCACACAGAGCTTCCTCGTTCAAAAAGCACGTCCTCCAAGCCAAAATCACTGCTAAACCCAGTCTCATCTCATGGATCCACAGCAGGGACCACCACAACAACCAGAAAGGCGTCGTGCGCCACCACCTCCACGAGGAGCACCGCCTCTCAACGGCGATTACTCTCCTACTCTCACCGTTTTCCTGCTATTCATCGCCATCTTTTCCTTGGTACGTATACACTGCTACTGCTACTATAGGCTCAACTGAATGCTGTACGTTTTTTTTGCTCATTTCTTTTTTTAGTGCCATTGCGATCACATGATTTGAATCAAATGTTTAATGATTCGCTGCTTTTATTGATTCAGTTCATAATCAATTAATCATTGTGCTTTTCAGTCTCTGTATGGTTCTGTTCTTCATTTTCATTAATCAATTTTGTATCAAATGCTGTTTGTTTCTAGATGTATGCTTTACCTAAATCGTTTCCTGGAATCATATATAATATATAGATGATGATGATGAGATACTGCTTTATTATCTCACGTATTTAATGTTAAGGTTAACGTCGATAAGGCTAAATACAGTTTTTTTAAAAAAGGATAAGGTTAAATAATATTTTCTGCGCTCATTATTAGAGGCTTGCTTGAATTTTATGTAATTTATTTGACTGATTCATGGATTTACTTTTATGGACTAATAATCATCTCATTGCTGGATTAGCGTGGATTATATATATATAGGATTTTTTTCATGAAGGATTTGTATGTATCTTGTTGTTTTCACTTGGAACAAAATATGCTGTCGAATATCTTTTCTATTGAATATCGGTTCCAGAAATTTGTGATTTGCTATGATAATATATATATATATATATATATTTTACAGATAGTGATTCCATCATCTTCAAGTCTTCAAAATAGCTTAAGCATCTTGCACCAAGTTCCTGAAGGACATGTGGGAGTCTATTGGAGAGGAGGTGCCCTTCTAGACACAATTACAAATCCAGGTTTTGACGTGTTACAATTGTTATTTCTAATTTTTGTTTATTGTTGATACTTGATAATACCATTGTAATGAACTTATATGTTTTATATATGATCAGGTTTTCATCTGAAAATGCCTCTGATAACCCATTATGAACCCGTTCAAGTGACACTTCAGACAGATCAAGTAAACTTTGGTTTTCAATCTGTGAAGGTCAAGGACGCTTTATATGTGTGATGATTCTGAATTGTTCTTGCGCCTTAATTTGCAGGTGAGAGATATTCCATGTGGTACCAAAGGGGGTGTCATGATTATTTTTGAGAAGATAGAGGTAAGAACATAAGATGTTGCTTTTGTTGGCGTTTTAAGAAACTCAAGGCTTTTCTTGAATTATTTGTGCCGATTGAATTCATAATTCAGGTTGTTAACCGGCTTCGTAAGGACTATGTATATGAGACGTTGCTCAACTATGGGGTGAATTATGACAACACATGGATATATGACAAGATTCATCATGAAATCAATCAGTTCTGCAGCTCTCATAGTCTCCAACAAGTCTACATTGATGTATTTGACCAGGTGTGAAAGAATGCTTGCTAGATCTTGGATTAATTTACAATTTTGACAAGCATGCAATTTTATGCTGCTTTCCTTGCTTCTTTGGTTGTTTCTCAACAAAATATTATTTGGGATAAGCCTGAAATACCATTTGGGATTGTCTTCTTTCTAAAGAAGAATAGATGAGATGCATCTTACCAACCTTTTGCTCCCTTGTTGCTGTCTTTATATACTTGAACTTTGTTAGAAATAGAATGCTTCTTTTTTCTTATTTTTTTTCTTTCCTCCCTTAGTCTCCTTTTTATTGACATTGATAAAACCAATTTCAACCTTTTCAGATTGATGAAAAGATGAAAGATGCACTTCAGGTTGATTGCACACGTTATGCTCCTGGAATCGAAATTTTAAGTGTTCGTGTCACAAAGCCTAGGATTCCAGAGAGCATAAGGAGGAATTTTGAGCAGATGGAAGAAGAACGCACCAAGGTGTGCCGTTTTATTCTCCAATTATAATAAATGCTTTTACTTTTCTTTCATGGAATTTAGTTTGAGAAAGAAAGGAGGATCAAGTTGGTCACTGGAACATGTTAAAATCTCATTTAAGGTTTTGGAAGTTAAAGCTTTTTTAACGATATATATTTGTTTTAGCAGAGTTTTGCTTAATTTAAGTTATTGCAACCTATTCAAGTACACTCCTTTGGTGCTCTGAAATCATTCAGTTTTGCATTTGCAAGTTTGTTGATTATGATAGATTGAGTTATATGCATCTATGGACAAGCATTACAGCCACACATGTAAACACATGACGGCTTTTGATACTTCTGCAGGTCTTGATTGCTGTTGAGAGACAGAAAGTGGCTGAGAAAGAGGCTGAGACAGCTAAGAAGATGGCTATCAGTAACGCTGAGAAGAATGCCAGTGTGAGCAAGATCCTTATGGAACAGAAATTGATGGAGAAAGACAGTGCGAGGAGGCAGCAAGAAATTGAGAATGAAATGTATATGGCTCATGAAAAGAGTTTGGCAGATGCTGCTTTTTACCGGTGAATCCAATATCTCCTGCAATTTCTTTTTCTCCAGTGAGTGCTTGAAAATGATATTTGTAAAGGTGAACAATATGCTGCTATGTGTCCATTTTTTCAGTGTGATGAAAGAAGCTGAAGCAAATAAGTTGAAGCTCACCCCCGAATTTCTTGAACTGCGATTTATTGAAGCCATAGCTGATAACACAAAAATTTTCTTCGGTGACAAGGTTCTGATCTCTATTTCTCTTAAAAATAAAGATTTATCAGGGTTACATTTCAAAAAAGACTGAGCTTCTCCCTTCTGCAGGTGCCAAGTATGGTTCTTGACCAGAGGCTGCTCGGCAATTTCCTGCATAAAGCGTCCAGAGATACGGCTAGAGATGGAAACTCGGAAGAGTGATCAAGGCTAGGTATCGAATGGTTAGGTTAATCGACATATTCTTTGCTGTTACAAAATAGAGAAAAAAAGAAATTTGTTAATTGCATTTCGGGTTCATCTCAGTTCAAGCGATCCACTTTGTTCTTTTGGCAACTGTTGTTAGTTGCTAGTTGCTACTGATACAATATTTTCTTACGTATGAATGCACACGAGGCTGTACAAAAGAGAGAAAAGCCAGTTATATGTTTGTACACGAAACATGTTTGCTTTCATGAGAATTTTACCTTGTAAAAAAAAAAAAAAAAAAAAAAAGGAACAGAGCTCGTACATTGCTTTTATCAAGGAATAAATTGGCATGCAGTAATGTTGTGTGATGCTTGCTTAATTTTGATTGCGGCATGGAAGTTTATTATTTTATATGTTAAAATGTCTCAAATTGTTTTTTTATTTTAAAAAAAAAAGTAGATTAATTTCTTTCTTTTAGCGCTGATACTATTTCTTAGACCTATATTATGAAACTACAAATTCATTACATCTGAAATTGACTAGTTAACGCTTTTTTTCTTCTTTTTGGGTGATATCACACGGCAAATCAGTGCTTAATGACAAATCAGCTTCTGTTTCTAGTCTATTGATTTTAGCCATTATTTTAGGTCGAGGAAATAGAAAAAAAAAAAAAAAAAGCAACTAACAGAAGAAAAGTCATTTTCTTATGAAATAGACATGCCATCAACATCATGCTGCCATTACCAAAAAGATAAAGTAAGGAATCAAAAGTGGATCTCAAGAGAATCCTCTCTAATTAAAATAATCTCCTCCAGCATCAAGGTTTGATTTGCATATCTAAATATATCAATACTGTTTGCGAATCCACTGCTCCAAATATATAAAATTAATTAAAAAACACGTATAAGTTCCTTGTTAAATAATTTGATTCTCTATTCTTTGAAGAATAAAATAAGGTACAATGATTTTTCTTCTCCCTTGCATTGCATTCAATTTTAGCCAGAAACATTGACCAATGAAAAGAAAAGTCGGCACCCTCCATTTCTAATAACTTGATGATACAGCAAATGTAATTTTCTTTCATATATATGTGTATATATATTTTTGTTGCTTTTAACACTATCAGTCACTCTAAAGTCATTAGTTGTTGAAGAGCAGCTGGGTTGTGCTTGTGCTTTCTTGAAATTAAATATGGTATAGTCTGTTTTGGCTTTTCTTAATTACTTATCTGTGCTTTGTTTTACTGTTTCTATACCATTTATGTTCTTAAGATTCATATTTCTGATGATTCAACATGCTTTCTTTAGTATCATTTTGTTTGAAGGTTCCTATTTTTTGTTCTACTCCCACTGTATCTTTTCCCCCTCTTTTAACTGGGCTTTCTTGTATAAAGCTTGCAAAATGTTATAGCTTTAATATCAGTTAACTCTTAAATTTCATAATTTTGTTTATAGACCAACTCTCATAGTGTGGAATTTGGATGATTTTGGCTTCCCAGAAGGTCTCAACATTTATGAGTGATTGAAACTGCTTCTTGGGTTTGCAGGATTTTGCAGGAATACCTTCATTGATTGCTTTGCCAACTGAGAGAATTATCCCTACTGGGTTGCAAATGTATTTGGTGGAGAGCAAAGGAGGAGCCATAGCATGTATGCTGCTTTCTCTGTTTTGCTTAGGAACATGGCCAGCTATTTTCACTCTTCTAGAGAGACGAGGCCGACTTCCTCAGCATACTTACCTTGATTATTCAATCACGAATCTCCTAGCTGCTGTGCTTTTTGCTCTAACATTTGGTCAAATTGGCAAGAGCACTCCAGAAGCACCAAATTTCATCAATCAACTTTCTCAGCTGAGTGTATGTTTAACCAATCAGTTTTCGGGTACATTTTATCTCTTGACTTGCTTGTTAAAAGCAAGTTGGCCTGATGCATCTTTTGTCTGCAATGGCATAACACCACTTACAGGCAATGATTAAATATGCTAAGCTGATTAATGCAGGAAAATTGGCCTTCAGTCATGTTTGCAATGGCTGGTGGTCTGGTGCTTAGCCTGGGAAATCTGTGCACACAGTATGCTTTAGCTTTTGTTGGTTTATCAGTGACTGAAGTGATTACTGCTAGCATGACTGTTGTGATAGGTCTGTCTGTGCCTGCATGGTGAAACAATTACATCTATTCATGTTTGTAGCTTGAAACATGACTGAATGTTTGGTTTGGTCACAACAGGCACAACCTTGAATTACTTCTTAGATGACAAAATAAACAAGGCCGAGATTCTTTTTCCGGGTGTTGGTTGCTTCTTGATTGCAGTCTGCCTTGCTTCAGCTGTTCATTCTTCCAATGCAGCTGATAATAGAGCAAAGCTAAGCAGTTTGTCTAGCGATTACCACATTGGAATTCAGTATGCGTTTTCTAATTTTCCCCTTTCTCTCTTCTATTAAAATAACATTGCACACAGAATAATTTTTTCACACTGTTTTACAAGCCTAATATTAGCCTACTATTCTAATTCTTCTGATAAGCATCTGCTACCAGCAAGACTAACCTTTTGCCAGATCTGCAGATACTGCCTCCTCTAAAGAAGATTTTTCAAACAATGGTATGCGGCATTTTGCGGTTCATCTATCATAATTTTTATTTTGCCTCACTTCATGCATAAAATTTGGCCCTCATTTTTCTTCTTTATATCTACAGAAATAGAGGACTTGGAGAATGGAAAAGGTACTGCAGAAAAGGTGAAGTTTGGAACAGCAGACTTCCTTGTAGAGCTTGAGAAGAGAAGAGCTATTAAGGTTGGTGCTTCCACCTTTTAATTTATAGTTTTAACTTGAGAATTTGTGTTATTGCCCTTCAATTTTGTGAATGTTTTAACAGCTCTTGCCACTACTAATTGATGTCACCGTTACAAGACCATTCTCTGACTCTCCTGGCAGGTTTCTGGGAGGAGCATTTTAGTTGGACTGATCATAGCCTTCTTTGGTGGTGTATGCTTCTCTATTTTTTCACCCGCTTTTAACTTGGCGACAAATGATCAGTGGCACACCTTGAAGGATGGGGTTGCTAAGTTGGTCGTCTACACTGCATTTTTCTGGTTCTCAATCTCTTGTTTCGCACTTGCCGTCATTCTCAATGTTGCTTTCCTTTATCACCCTGTTCTGAATTTACCAAGATCATCAATAATGACTTATATTAAAGATTGGGATGGCAGAGGCTGGGCATTTTTGGCCGGTCTTCTATGTGGGATTGGAAATGGTCTCCAATTTATGGGTGGTGAAGCTGCAGGATACGCAGCCGCGGATGCTGTTCAGGTTTGTTCTATTCTAGTATATATTTGCATGAGTTAATCATCAAGCTGATAAGTCTGAAAATCTTACAGCTGAAGTTAGTTAACTTGAAGAGTAGGTTATGTGACTGCCCTAAATCCAATTATGATTATTTGATTTTTGTTGCCAATTTCAGGCATTGCCTCTTGTTTCAACTTTTTGGGGAATACTTGTATTTGGAGAGTTCCGAAGATCCTCAAGACGGACTTATGCATTACTAGTTAGCATGTTGTTCATGTTTATGGTTGCTGTGGCAGTTCTCATGGCATCATCAGGGCATCGAAAATGAGCAAACTTGAAAGTTCTTGTATGGAATCGTAGATAACACAATGTCATCCAAGAATTGTAAATGCATCGTATGAAAGGTACTTCTTCCGAATGCAAAAATAGAATCCTCAAGTTCCTATAGGAAAATACTAGTACAAGTGTAGAACAATAGTAACAGATTGATTTTGGAGGGAGAAGACGAAAGGTAGATAAATATTTCTGTTGGAATGCTTCAAGTTCTCTTACGATTCAGTGGCTGCTTGTCGGGATGTATTTACTCTTTAATGCTTTTACATATGTGGTCTTATTCATTTTCCTCTTTTGTGTCCATGTTTTCCATCACTCTTTTCTACCAACGGTATATAATAATCTAGGCTGAGTTTTAGTCGGCACAGT
>CATIWO010262936.1:0-16753 GCA_949673435.1 Macaranga tanarius | reverse complement strand
AATAAAAATTTATATATTGTATATCTAAAATTCAATTATTAATATATTAAAATTGCGAGCCGATTCGCGAACCCTTATTCAAGCTTGTTCACGAGCTTTCACGAGCCAAGCTTTGCATAATTTGAGCTTGGCTCGTTTATTAAACGAACTTCAACATACGAGCTCAAACAAGCTTTTAACGAGCCGACCTCCAAGCTGCTCGCGAGCGGTTAAGTTCATTTACACCCCTAATCGTATGAATAAACCCCACGGCTACAACCAAAACCCGATAATTTTTTAGTCAACCCACTTGGACCTAGTTGTTACAAATGTGACCAAGTCCCTATTCAAGAGTACAACAACAGAGCAAAAACTAACTTTCAAGAGTAGCTAAATTGAATTGGCTGAAAATATGTAAAGCACGCGAGAGAGCCCACACAACAACATAATTACATGAACATGTAAGCGTTAAATGCTATTAGAAAGTACATAACTGAACCCTTTTAATCAAATATCAAGGTTAATAATCTGAAACAACTTGGTAACAGAACAGCTACTTGTGTTTAAACATATTAGTTAGCCAAAACGCCACTACAATTAGAAATTTGGGGCCATTATACCTGTGCAACATTCACCACATTCAGTGATAAAGCATCTTTTGAAGATTTGAGAATATGATGTGTATGTGCATGGTGAAGGAAACAAAAAAAGAGTCGAATGAAAGCACATAGCTTCTTTTTACAGCTAAATTTGCAACTATGATTTAATGTTGACTGATAAATGGTTCTTCAAGTCAATTATTCTTCCTACGTATGTATCTGCCACCAGGAGTAAACCTAGGATACGGATGAAGAGAGGCTAGTTCATGAATTCGGCGTATCATAGACTTTGGCATACTTTGCTTCAGCTTTTGTTCAACCTGCATTAATCACATTAACCTTGTGTTGTTTCCATTTCTTTTTCAAATAGAGCAACCACATAAATTCATTATTACACATAAAATTTAAACCCTTGATACCAATTCAATTTATTTGAATAGTGAGCCAAATGCTCACACTAGATTCACTCAACAATCATAGCTACAAGTTGAGTATGTAAACCAAAAATTCATGAACATTTCAATGGGGAAAAACAGAAGACTACAAAAAACACATATATTTCCTCATCAAGGTCCAGTTCGGTGGAGTTGTACATGTAATCCAAGAATATAAAACACAGATGTTGGCAAAAGCTTCATTTCTTAGCTCTTTCAATAAGTTGTCACATTACAATCTAGGGTATTGTGCATAGCTACCAGACTCCCTCTTGAGTCTGTCATATACTGTTTCGGCTATTGTATCTAAAAGACTACAAGCTTTTTGGGGGGAAAGATGAATTTGAAACAGTGAAATCAACCAATCTTACATGCCATTTCATCTTATTTATCAAGCAAATTTTGAAGGCAGAAGTTGCAGAGCAATTAAATCATTGAACATTTAATTTACATGACATGGCATTGGCTCCAGTCACTAGTGCATGCCAGATGAATGTTTATATCTCAAACTAGTCTATAGCCCCCTACCAATTAAAGTTGAAATGATCACTTGGACAACATTATTTGCCACAATTATATTGAAAACCTAAATTTATGCATTCGATTGACTATTTTGACAGCTATTACATAGTACAAGACTATATCCAAGTGATGTGAGAATAAAATGGTATATCAATATTTGCAACACTCAGTACCAAATTTAATTCATAATACTGAACTTAAAGAGCATTCATTTAAAAAGGCCTATTCTTCAAATGCTGCATTGTTCAAAAATATTAATTTAGAATTGATGCTGCACTCATAAGTATAGCAAAGTCCACTTTAGGAAGAAAATTAAAAAGGCTAACCTCTTTCTTGTTCTGTTTTTGTTTCTGTTTCTGTACAGAGCTAGCTCTTAAAAGATTTCTCCATTTATCCTGTTATCCACCATTCAAAAACAGATTTCAATTGTGGAAAATGTGAAACTTCAATTGGATAGAGTGATGAGAGTACCCTCAGATCTATAGGCGTGCGATATGCAGATGAGGAAAAGAAAAGATTCTTTATATCAGTCCATCTCCCAGTTCCATACTGAGCAATACCATCAATCAAATTTGACACCTCAGTAGGAGTCCACATCCTTTGATGCTTTCTTCGATCATTACTTTTCTTAGATCTTCTTCTCTTTGCACGGTCATCTTCAGACTCAGATTCAGTATGATCGTCATCAGATTCAAGAACCTATGAGAGAAAAGAAGAGGGAAACATGAAAAGTGCAGTAGCATGCACAATGATTAAGGGATTAAAACAGAAAGCTGCTTGTAATGACAAGAGGGGAAGAAAAAAAAATACACTTTTCAATTCAACTCATGATTCTTTTGCTTCAATCAGTGTGCATAGAGACTGCATAATGCTAATAAATATAAAAATACACAAAACAGTCAGAAGATATGTTTCTCCATCGGAGAAAACATGAGAACAGAAACATGAATGGAGACATAGGAGATCCACTGTGTCCTATGTAAATCCAGCGGCATATACACTGCCACTGCACGAGAGAGTGATGAAAAAAAAATCCACTTGAAAATTGAGTGCACATTCACTTGCAGTCGCTCATTTTGAGAATTTCAATCTTCATTTTCAAAATAATGATAGAAAAGAGTTCGATGAGATTTTTTTTCCCTACCGAAACAGGAGGGGTCTTCCTTGGTCGTCCCCTCTGAGGCCGAGAATCAAATGCTGCTCGAGTACTAGTTACTGTGCAAGACTCCTCTCTTGGAGCAGATTTGAACCCTCTCACACGATTGAATTCATTCGGGTATCCAACATTCAAGAGTTTATCCTTTGAAGCAGAAGAAGAAAGTCTTTGTTTTCCAGTAATACACTTAGTCCTCAAATCTGAAAGTTTTTCGTCATCATCAGGCATTTCTTGAGTAATAGTCTCACTCAAAGACTCTTCCTTAGGTACATATGTTAATGCTCTCCTATGATGAAGTTCGTCACGGGATTTGATCTTCAGGCGTTTAACCTTCAAAGAAGTAGCCAAATTTTTTTCTGTTTCCATCAGATGTTTCGACTTTGGAGCTGAAAATTCTTCAATAAACCTCTTAGTAGGCTTACGCAATCTCTTCTGTTTGAGAAGATTACTCATTTTTCCTGCTCGTACATTTTTCTTTTCATTCTCATCAGATGATATGTCACTTTCTGAAGGCTTTGCATCATCCAACTCATCAAGATTCTCTGAATCATTTGAAGTCATAAATGCATCCTCCCCAACTAGTGCTTGATATTCCCATTTGTCACCAGATGAGTCATTTAACTCACATTTGACCAGTTTCTTCTCAAGGGAACCACTCTTGCATTCAGATTCTGGAATAGCTGCTATTGATGAATCTGACAATGCAAGAGTGCCATTGCTACTTCCACTAGATCCTGGAGATTGACTTTCTGAATTTGAGTTCCCTAAATGTGATCTTCCAGATGGAGCACAGTCCAGGTCAGAAATCTTCTCAGGCAATTCAACATCTGCACTCAAATTACATTAGAGGAAAGCACATAAGATTACTTAAATTTGATGCAACTGCACTCACAAAATCATAATAACCACAGGGTTACCCAAAAGGAAATCTTCACATGCCCCAGATATGTCATTTGCTGCATGAATATCATCTACTTCTTCAACTTCATCAAGCAGTCCATCAAGAACCTGCAAAACCCCATTCATCAGAAGACAGTGACAATTATAATGCAAATCACACAATCATCCCAAAGTGCAGTGAACAAAACCAAGGCAACATGAACCGAACAACTTGATGCAGTATATAGCACAAGGAGTTATTAATACCTAGCTGATGATTATATAAGAAAAAAACTCAAGTAAAATGATCACAATAATAAGAATTCTGACAAAGTCTGACAAAAAGAGATACATACTCCAAGCTCCAATTCGTCTTGCCCATGGGTAATGCTACAGTCCAGCCCACCTTATCACCAAGTAAGCAAAAGTTAAAGGAGTAACTTAGTTTGAATAATTAGCAAAAGAGAGAGAGAGAGAGATAACAAATAGCATCATTTGCTCTTAATATGTAGCAGTGGCATATGTGCAGTAAGATTCTAAATTTGGAATTCAAGTATGACTATAAATGGTGCATAAATAAATTGTTTTACTTTGGGACATCCTTAACTGCAGGATGCAAAAGAAAAGAACTTGGAAACCAAAGTCACAGGAGACCTCGCTGTTAATCTTGCTTTCCCAGCTTTTAGGTTATGTTCCAATGAACGAAAGAAAATAGGGAAATCTTGCACACAATAAATTGTGTTTTAGGCATAGACCCATCATCTAGTATATTTTTATCACTTCTCATGTTAGGACATTTTAGTGCCACACTAATTAAGGAGGAACATTAAGAATTTTAGATCAAACGATGCATAAAAATGCAAATTGTCTAATGGAGTAAGAATTTGTTCCAGGATTCCGGGCATCTTGGCATGATACAGAACAAGCAATTTATCTTCAAATGAAATCTAATAATATGCAATTCAACAAACAATAAAAACATCGGTAGAAAAAGTACATAGCTTTCAGAAAATTACCACAATTTCTTTCCAGTCCATAGTCAAATCCATATGCAAAATCCTCAAGCTCTAACTGTTTCCATGAATTCTCCTTACCAAAACACAACACACCATCTACAGAAACATGATCAGGTTTAGGTTCTGCAAGTAAATGCTGAACGTCTGTTGTATCATCTTCCACCGCAGGAACAAAGGGTTCATCTACTTTTACCTAAAAAAATGGAACAAAAAATGCTAAGCACAATAGCTTATGTAAAAGTAACGAAAATTTTAAACAATACTGCCATTTGCAAAACAACATCAGTGAAATCACAAACCCAAGAATCCTATTCTAAAAATATGCAAATAATTTATTCCGAACAAGGCAGCAAAGACTTCTGTAACCAAGTCGCCAAAAACACCACCATTCCTACAGTTATTATGTCTCCGACTCAACTGAACTCTACTAGACCAGCTACAGTTCTGATGTTCTTTACTAGATCAAAACAGATGTAATAAGCCTCATAACTACTAAAATTAATACGAAATCAATCAAATAAATATACAAATAACACAAACATCATTTTCTCACCTTTTGGCATTTCATATTGCCAAACTTTTTATTAAAATGTGCTCCACTATCCATCTCTTTTACTATAACTTTCATTTCCAAACATTCATCCTTCCCTGTCGCAATAAATAATTCAGAAATAAAAATTAGTAAACAAAATGTAATTAATTAAAATTAATTTTCCACTTAAAATTTATTTATCTAAATTCCACAAATCATTGAAAAAAATATTCATAATCTGTTTGGCAACTAAAAAATGCAGCTCCATCAAATAATCAACAATTGATTTTTTTCTTTTTTTGAAAAAAAAAAAAAAAAATTAGTTATTTTTTAGTCTTTTTTCCCTTTTCCATCTGTAAATTCTTAAATTAAAAATAAATTAATTTTTTTTTTTAAAAAAAAAAAACATCTTAGGTTAGTTGAACTTAGACGCTTCAAATAAAAAAATAATAAAAATAATTTACTTCACTTTCTTTTCTATTTTTTTCTCAGGAAACAAACACACAGTAAATAAAAAAGATCCAGAAAAATTAAACAAAAAATAAAAAAAAAAAGCAGGAAACCTCATTCATCGGCGAACAAGCTCAAAAGCATCCGATCTAAGAGACGATGAGGTCGCGAAATCTACAGATTCTAACAGAAAAAAAAAAAATCGTTAAGCAGAACCGAATCAAGATCAAGCACAAGCAGAAGCAGAGCTAAATAAAATATCAACAACAGTGTCTTAGAAAAAAAAAAAAATCTGACCTCCGCATAGAGAGAATTAGTAAGTGAAAATAAAAAAAAGAAATGATTAAAATATATAATATATATTTTCTAGCGAATGTTCGAAACCAAAAAAGCTCAGAACCGCCAAAACGCGACACGAAAGTGCAGTGTAGGCTGTGTGTAGTATAGCAGTGTTTTTTATTAGACGGAATCCAAATGAGTTTTAATTTTTTATAATTTTATTTATTTTTCAAGTCCGGCAGGCAGCGGACCGAAGGACATGACAGGTGGACGACATTTAAAAAGAAAAGAAAAGGTAACGCTAAGAGCTAGAGTTTTATGATTGTTGCGGGGGGGGGGGGGGGGGGGGGGGGGTCGTCCACGTCAGCAGGGACAAGATTTCGACGGCTGTAATAACGGCATCGGAGGGACGGCGGAGGATTTATTTTTGAAAAAAATAAAATTGATTGAAGAAAAGGAAAAATTCATAGCTGGCTGCCATTGGTTTTATTTTTGTTTGTTACTAACTTAAAGTGATGAGAAGGTGCGCCCCCAGGTTTAGCCAGAGGGGTCGATTTTGGAAATGGTAGGTGGTTATGAGCTCGAGGTTTTGGGTTATTTAACGAGTAGGGTCTCACCAAAACATGAGCCAATCACCTCAAGAAATGTGGAGCACTACTTGGTTGGCTGCTACGTTGGCAGCTTGAAAAAGTAAGAAGGTTAATCTTTGCCATTTAAAAAAGAGATGATCATATGATCCTTTAGAATTCTTCAATCTAGTCATACTCATTACTATTTTTTTATACAATTAGTTTAACTCAAAAACTCCCATTAATTTCCATTAAATTTTCATTAATTTGAATTAAACTGCATAAATTTTATTAAAAAATAAAAATTTTTTAATATTATGTATAAAATTCAAAATTTGAGATTTTATTTTAAAAAAATAAATTTATTGTCGTCTCAACCAGTAGACATCAATTATAATTACTATTTCCAATAAACTAAATACTCGTTTTTATTATTATTAATACCCAACATCGAATTACCTTAATGTTTACAAATTATATCTTTATTTTTTATAAATCAAATAAAAATTAATTATATATTAATGGTGACAAAATTTAGATTGCATACCTTAAAATACTCTGTAAAATAATCATAACTACTAAATCACTCTCATAATAACTTAAATAAGTACACTTAATTAAGCCGGAAAAGTCTTTATCTCAAATACTTCAATCATTACGTGATAGTTTTTCTACAAAGTCATCATTTTATTAGAAGTAATTTTATTGGGTTTTTAAATTTTAATGTCAAAATTCAAGGACCTTTAATATAATATCATTTGCCCTCCATTGCAGGAAAACACAGCAACACTTATTATCTATGAAGTGCATAAAATTTTATGCCCCATTCCAGTACAAAAATGCTAGCTACTAAAGTAAAATTAATGCAACGTATTATAATTTACGATAATGACTCCGTTTGGCACTGTGGTTGGAGGAAGAAAAAACTAGTTTGGGAAGTGTTTGGTTAAGTACCAATCACAGTTTTGAACACAGTTTTGAAAAATCAAAACCATGGTTTGAAAAAAGCAAGTAAATTGTGCTTTTTTCAAACCACTGGTTACAAAACAGCACTTTTTTATTTTTTATCTCAAAAATACTCTTATAAATTCGTTGAATTACAATAATACCAAAATATGATATTCTTTTATTTTTGGGATAAGTACGAAAAAATACCATGTAGTTAGGTGCATTTTCACTTATAGGCCTGTGATTTTTTTCGTGACATTTAAAAGTATGTGGTTTCATTTTTTAACACTTTAATACTCTCTCAACTAATATTGTCATTATTTTATAATAAAATATTAAAATAACACTATCTTTCACTAATAAAAATATTTTACATGTGATTTACTATCAATATGACTATTTAGATACTTTTAGAAATATTATAAATTTATTTTAAAAATCATTTATTTTTATTCCTAATAAAATAAAAAATACATCTTATTTTTATTTTTTATAAATTTATTTTAGTTTATTGAATGATATACTACTTAGTAAATAATTTAACTATTAAATATTCATATTATTTTATCATTACATTATATATTTTTAATAATATTACTAAGTAGGGTACTAAAATGCAAGTAAAATAAAACCACAGACCCTTAAATGTCACGAAAAAAATCACAGGCCTATAAGTGAAAATGCGTCTAACCATAGGGTATTTTTTTGTACTTATCCCTTTATTTTTCTCACTTATTCAATATTTTCGTGGCAGATGTGTTATTTTGAAAAAAAAAATATACTACGAGGAAAAGAAAATTACGTAAAATTTTATATCGCGATCCGTTTCGGAAACGGACGTCAGAATAGTTAATTGATGAATAGTAAAACAGTAACTTTCACATAATTTTGTGCATGGTAATATTCATTGAATGGTAAAATTACCTCTATTTTATTTAATTATTATTTTGATAAATTTTATTATAAAACATAAATTAAATAAATGTATGTGTGTTATTAAAAAAATTAATAAGTATTAAAAATAATTTATTAATTATTAACATAAATAAATATCAAAATTACATTTTTAAAAGTATTTATCCTTTTTAGTTATTTTACTTAAAACAATACTTTTATAATAACTTTAACCAAACACATACTTTTTTGCTAAATAAATTTATTACTAAACACATAAACTGTTTTTTTCATCAGCACTTTTTGAATCAGCACTTTTCAAATCAGCAACGGCAGAATTCAACAACAGTGCCAAACAGACCCAATATAATGTAATCAAACAATGTTGTAGTCATCAATGTTGACAAGGCCGCCAATTGAATGATTATGACAATTTTTATATTTTTTTTTTGTATGTCCACGAGGTGTCCTAAACGGGCCCTAACTATGAGAGACACTTTTAAACTCGTACCACATTCAGATTAATTTTCACTCGTACAGGGTCGGCCCACGAAGGGGTAAAGTGCTCCCAGTCAAGGCATTTCCATACATAAGTGGGATTTGAACCCCCTGACCTCACTTAAGAGATGAGAGTGCCGAACCGCACACACCAACCCTAATTGGTACAATTTTTATGTATTTTCATCTCTGATGATTAGAACTTTATCTACACCTTTCATTATGATCCTCACCTTCATACAAAATCCCAACTGAAAAATACCATTATAAGGTTTTAAAATTTAAACTTAGTTGATGAAAAATGTTTTTGTCCAATGTTAATACTCTAATGTATATTAATTCTTTGGGAATGAAAAAATTGGCATATATGTTCCCATTACCTTGAAAAGTTTCAACATGAATATCTATTTTAAATAGGGTAAATAGCAAAAAAAAAATTCACCACATTTAGCGTTTTTTGCAATTTCGATATTTTTTAAAATTTTTTCAATGTCATTCACCCACTTTCTAATTTTTATAATTCAAAATACCGGTAAATTCAAATTGTGAAATTAAACTGATGTGGCAATCGGAATTGTCTTTAGTTCTTTACATAGAATTTACGTAGGATCCAAATACATAAAATAGTGCATTTTATAAGATCTTAAAATTTCAAAACACATCATTTTAAATGCCTCAATTTTGGAAATAAATAGAGAAACATAACCATTTTAAAATTGTGTAT
This sequence comes from Macaranga tanarius, assembly GCA_949673435.1. Taxonomy (NCBI): domain Eukaryota; kingdom Viridiplantae; phylum Streptophyta; class Magnoliopsida; order Malpighiales; family Euphorbiaceae; genus Macaranga; species Macaranga tanarius. Next base: position 7,274 of record CATIWO010262936.1, on the reverse strand, counting down.
TTTGAATTGTTAGGACATATTATTTTGTCCATTAGATTCTATGTAGATCCCATTTAAAGATTTAAATATAATTTCAACTGTTACGTTAGTTAATTTTTTTCAGAAAATTTTATCGGTACTTCGAATTGCAAAACTTAGAAAGTTGGTGAATGACATTTTTAAAATTTAAATACGTCAAAATTGCAAAAAGTGTTAGAGGTGGTGAATTTTTTGTAATTTTCCCTTTTAAATACATAATTGTTAATCTTTATCTCAACAATTCTTATAAAATACATGTTTGAAAGAAGAAAAAAATATATAGAAGAAATTATTTAGTTGAAAAATTTGGAAACATTGATGAAGTAGCATCTTCATATAAATATAATTTATGTTTCTATTAAACAAAGTTGTATTAAATATATAAACAATTAATAATATGTTATATATATTTATTACTAATAAATGTAACTCGTTGTTATTCAAAAAAATAATAATAAATGTAACTCGTTAAAATTTTATAGTAAAGGTCTTGACTAACCTGTTCAAGATATTTCTTGTGACAATAAATGTGTTTTAATTTCTATTGCATTTGCACCCAAAACTTATAAAAAAAACTTAATTAGCATAAATTATATAATAATTATTATTTTATAAAAATAATTTATAACAGTATTTTAGAAATAATATTTTTTCCAAATATTGTTTAACTAGACAAACACCCACGCAAAATGTCATGTAAAAGCTTAGTTTGTTTTAATGAATTAAAGTCCTTCATTTTTAGTTCCATTGTTAAAATAGAAATGCATTCATAAAATGAATAATTGTGTTTGTGTTTCCTGCCTTGCTCATCAAACATTTACAAAAGTTGTGTGACTATTTCCATGTAATAATTTTATTTTTGTATAATACAGAAACTATGAGTGATAAACAAAATTTAGCTAGGATTACTTCCAAATAATAGTAGCAATATTTTTTTTATAAATTTGTTAATGTTTGGACTCCTCCCATGCTTGTTTTTGTTGGACCTACCGTAACTTGATATCTAGTTATCACTAAAGCTCAAACCACTTAAATAAAAATAACCGAATAAATGCATCATAATTAGGCTAAAAAATCAACGAAAATTATCTCATGAGCTAAATATATTTCAAAATCCTAAGCATAAAAGACCACACAAATATCAAACTAAGAACATGAAATCAATTTCAAAAATATATATTTTGATACATCTAGAATATTGCCTCAGAATAGCTAATCTCAACTTTAGGAATCATGGTAAGCAACTATCTAGTTGGAGTGACTACTTGAGATAACTACTTTTCTGATTTCATTCCTTGTGGACTCTATTTTTCCTTTTTCATTTTCTCCATTGACACTATTGTACATCTCTTATTTTCAAAAGCTGCTATTTTCCGTTAAAAACAATCCCAAAAACACCTGCAAAAATTTCTTGTACAGCTTAAGAACAATAGCAATTCATTACACAGACAAAATAGATTCATCTCATACATATATATTAACTGTATAAGTAAAGGTATACCATACAAGATAACTAAATGGAAATATTCTAAATTTTAAAATCACAAAAAGCATATTCACATAACAGAAAAGATATAGATAAAAATGCAAATATGCCAACATATCAATATGTAAATGTAAGAAATTCTTATGCTAACATAAAACTACTATACTGACATCTCAATATGTGTACATCAAAATCCTTTCTCTAGCAGATCAAGGTGATGCAGCTTTGAGATAATCATCCTAGGAGATTCATAGTTTGTCAACAACCTAAATGAATTACATACCAGTATTAACATAAACAATCATCATTGACCTTAATATAAAACTCAGTCTCCCAATTATCCACAGCATGTATAAAGAATAATTTTGTCATTTTTGAATTCTCCATAGTTCCTCCACTTGTTCATCCCTATTGAGGTAAAAAAAGAAGGTAAATAATATACTAACACTTCCTATGTTGAATTAAATTGTACCTTACACTAAAAACCTAACTTACATATATACATAATTCAAAAAGGAGCATATAAATGAATGTTATATGGAATTAAAAAAAATATATAAGAAATTGGAGATTTCTTGAAACAGAAGTGAAGTTGGCATATGTTTCATTCACTATGTCATAAGGCTGAATAGGTCAAATAGCAATTAAATTCCTTTAACAGACTTGACCATTGAACTTAAGAAACATAACAATTATCTTCCTTTAAATGTCAACTCTCTCAAAATTGCCAAAAATTAACTTTCTAGCATAAATAAATGAAGTTTTTTTAATGATATTTTTATTTTAAAATAATAATGACAGTACGACATGTAAATAATTTCAACCAAACTCAATTTTTTCAATTCACTTCAATTGACAAGTGAACATATAAGAACAATGAAGTCATAAGTCTACCAATATTCATTGTCAATCTCTGTTTGAACTTTTCTTCATGATTTGCACTGAAATATAAAAATTAAAGTTATAAAAAAGAGGAAAATGAGAACTTGTATCGTATAAAATAACTCACAATAAATGGAAACCTTCATCCCATAACAAATCATACAACAATCCCCTTTTCCTCCACTAGTTTTTTAAGAGCCTCACCTGCACATGTGCTAACTTTTAGGTTAGCTACTACCTGAATAACCAACTCAATAATGTAGTTAGATTTATAATCTCAATAAGCAAAAGTGTAATGCATCCAATTCCCTTTCTTTTTTTGGAGGAAAAATAACTCATTTATCCTACCGAATTTAGTTCTATACTACAACTAAGCTTAGTTCGGTTCATATTGTGCAATTAATATAGTTATTAAAAGAAGATCTAGTTCTGAACACCATTATATAACTATCACAACATTACCATTGGAGGGTACTTGCAAAGCAAGTTAAGGATCAAATAATATATGTACATATTCCAAAGATAAAATCCATATAGATTACACCAATAACTCTTATGCTATATATGCTCACCAGTAGGATCCAAGCCTTGCAAATTGCATCTCTATTTCTCTTGCAAAAAATGTAGTAATAATTCCAATAACAGCTGATAGCTTTTTCTTATTCTTAATTTTATTAGAATGATCATTCTTCTTCTTATTTGAGACAATTGCTGATAACTCTTCTGTTTTTCCCTAAATAAGAAGCAAACATCCATTATATTATCAAATTACAATATTTAGAACCCATAATCGAATTTAATACGATTTCATTTCTTTCAAAATGTTAACTATTATTTTATTTTAGTAGCTGAATAGAATTTAATTCTCGCAATTCTAAACTTTCCCATCAAGGTGATAATATTAGAATTTCTCCAACTCAAAAATTGAGCTCAAACATCATATACAGAACACTTGGAGCTTCAAAATTTAAGGGTATCATCAATCAAAAAATCATATTTAACTTAAAGTTACAAAAATAAATACTTACATAGAGTTAGTTTAATATACAAATCAAATATTAATAATTTATTTATTTATTTTTTTAAAATTAATGAATTAAAATTATCTGATCAGTTCATCTTTCAAGCTCTTCAACTAAATGCAATCTACTCTCCATATCTTGCCATAGCCTAAACAAAACCATACACAAAACAAATAGACAACACATTCAAATTCAAATTTATTATTCATACTGCATGTTAAAGTTATAATTAACCAAAATTTAACACCAAAAAAAACTTAAATTATCAAAATTGAAAACTAATTATATACAATTCCATGTTTGCATTTATTAGATTGCATAAAATTAACAAATTAACTGAAAATATGTTAAACATTACCTCATTATTTCCATGTGGTTGCTTTAGAAACTAGTTGATTTTTAAATTCTACAATAACAAAACACTAAAAGTTAAAAACAAAATCACTAATTAGAGTTTTTTAAACACCAAAGGATCCAAAGTATTCCTTTTCTTTTATATACATGCATCTAGAAGACCTGAATTTAGAGAAAGAGCGGGAGAATTTAGGTTATTGGAGAGAGAAGTCATGGTGCACATTAAAGCAAGGATGGTGATGGCGAACATCAGCAAAACATTTGCTCTATAACCAAATGAATGCATATTTTTTAATGGGTTACTCCGGTAACATACTGGGGAGAGACTATTTGTTGTGGCTTAAAATTATAGTATGTTTAGGTTTCTGAGGTAATTGAAAAGATGAATAAAAAAAGGCATTGAATGGGGGACGAGGTATGGCAAAATAGAATATGAAAAATGTAAAACGACTGTGCAACCGAGAGAGAAATAGAGGAAGAGAGAGTGTTGAAAGGAGAAGTTTAAAAAAACATTGCGTCTGTGTAAAAATGCTAAAAGTGGAGCGTGTCAAGTGTTAGAACCTGATTAAAACACTCTCTCTGCTTTAACTTTAATATATATATGTGTGTGTGTGAATAAAGTAATAATTACAAGACATTCACAATAAATATTATTAAAAATCATATTTATTGTAACATTTTAAAAAAATTATAGTGATTATTATTGTAGTTTAATATTTTGTAACATTTTTTATAGTGTTACTATAAATGTTATTACAAGCAAATTAATCCGCGCTTCATTGTGGACTTATAAATAATTTTAATACGAAAGGAATTTTATTTTTTATTTATTTATAGTGTGAATCTATTTCCACAATTAAAAGTATTGGGATCAAATCTTTTACCTATGCTAAAATCTTTTTATATGAAAAAAATTGTGCTCCTAATACTTTTAGCTGAGGAAAGAAAGAGTATTTTTGTTATTCATAATATGTTTTTTAATTTATTTTTAACTATTAAATATAATTATATATACTTTTTTATACATTTAATGGTGGGTATCTGTAAATTACTATGTAAAAAATAAAATTATGATACAATCATTCTTATATATTATATGAAACAAATAATTAACTAATATATATACTTTAATATTTACATTTAGTGATAAAATAATTAATACTGATTCATTTGTAAGGTTCATTTACTAACCAGTATAAGTATATTTAAATTCTAAAATATATTTTAAATAAATTATAAAAAATTTTCAAGATATTTTTTAAAGAATGTCATATATATACACACATATATCCTCAATTTTTTAAAATAAATAATTTTAAAATTTTTCTCTTTCTCACTTTTTTCTTCTTATATAAATTTTTAGTCCTTCTCATTTTAAAAGAAAATTTGCATCATTTCGTTTAAAAATTAATTTACACTTAATTTAAGAATAAGATTTTGTTTAAAATATAAATTTATGAGCGAACAAATACTTTATCCAATGGTTAAAATTATATACGGCAATTGTTAAATTTTAAGTTCAAGTTCTCATTGTCCTTTTCCAATATAATTAAAATAATATCAATTTAAGGACTAAATTTTAACTATTTTAATATATAATTTTAGGGAACAAATTTTGTTACAAATTAATTCATTCATTTTATAAAAATAAGGACTCAAATGTGAACATAGCAAAGTAATTTTGTAAATATCTTTTATCTAAATATTTTTGAAATTAAAAAATAAAAAAATTATTAGTGATATTACATAACAATTATGTCTTCACATTTATAATTTTTAAATTTTTTTCATAATTATTGTCATAGGAGGAGTATATAAATTTTACAAATTATAATTAAAAGTTAAAAGATATTCAAAAGTTACCTGTTAATTATATTTTAGCCAAAATTTTCATATAATGAAAAGCAACTAAAAATAATTTTGTTACAAATATTTAAAATAACTAGTCGTAAACTCGTGCGTTGCACGGATATTTATAGAATAATATATTTAGATATTAAATAAATAAATAATTGTACCAGATAAATTGTAACATCCGTGTCCTAGAACCGGATTACTGTTCATTAATGTCAATTAAAAATGTTATTATTGCAGTTCATTAAATTTGGTGATTTGAGTTAATTATCAATTGTTCGAATAAATGATTAGAGTTTGATTATCTCGTAATTAAGTCAAAAATTGATAGAGATTTAGCTTGTGACATTAAATTAAAGTTGATGATATTAGATGAAGTTTATAGGGATGAAATTGTAGAGAAAATGGAAGGACTAAAGTGTAATAATGAGAAGTGAGTAAATTAAAGAAGAAAGAAAGAAAAGAAGAAGGGTTAAAGAAGTGAAAGAGGGAGTTGTTAGAATTGTACAGGAGAAAGTATGGTGAAGGAAGAAGAAAAGGAAAAGGAAGAAAGAGGCATCGGCAGATGCAAGAAAGAAAAGGAAGAGGAGAAGAAAAAGAAAGAAAGAGGGAAGCTTTTGCTCTGAAAACCCTAAGGAAGAATCAAGCAAGAAATTGACGGTGAACGGTGGGAGAAATTGGTGAGTGGGTTTGTGATTTTTGGTTTTTAGTTTAAGTTGAATTTTTTAGCCAATTTTGTGTAAAATGCTTTGGTTTTGAAGATTTGTAAGCTCTAGAGTATATAAGTTGTGTAAAGCATGCTTTGAGAGTATTCTGAAGTCATATGTTGGTAATTTGAGTGATCTGTGTTACAGATTCAAATTTTTAGCCGTTTTCCTACAAATTTCAGTATATTTTTGCGTTTCTGGGTTACAGAGGCATACGCCTGTGTGTACAGGCGTGCGTCTGATCTCCCCAGAGGCGTGCGCCTCTGGGCGCCTCTCCCACACACGTGCGCCTCTTCCCTATTGACCGGCTCCTCTTCCCTTGTATAGAGGCGTGCGCCTCTATACAAGGGCGTGCGCCTCTGCAGAAGAGACGTACGCCTCTGCAGGTGTGACGTGTGCCCCTGCAGCTGAAACATGCACCCCAGCACCCTGATATGCGCCTCTGTGGCTCAGATAGGTCCCCCGGAGACCCATTTCGCGACTCGATTGACTGGAACCTTCAACTTTCGACCGGAACTTGCTTTAAACATTCAAATAATGTACTAGAACACAAAAATGGTTGAAAATGATAATTATTGTTAAAATGACCTGAAATTCTTAAGTCTCAGATAAAGAGACTAAATCTCTGTGAATAATGGATTAAGAATATCCCAACTGGCAGATGATGCCTTTGCAAATAAAGCATAATGCCCAATGATAAATAATGTGAATAAATATGTTTATGAGAGTATATATGTATATGTATATGGGATGAGTTGGGATGTTGAGCTGGCCACTCATTGATAACTGTCTTTGGAACAACGCAGGGATCCAGAGGTACCTTTGGGGTGGATCCTTGTAGTTTATATGTATGCATACGATGATATTGAAATAAAAATGTGTTTTGGCTAGTGCAAGCCATGGAAAGAAAGATGAAATGTTATGTGAGGATGAGAGATGTTGTATATTGTT
>CATIWO010262932.1:0-12202 GCA_949673435.1 Macaranga tanarius | reverse complement strand
ATGAGACTCACTACCTCCCACTATTAGTATCACATACTAATCAAGGAAAATAGACAGAGGTGATAGTCAAATTAATATTATCCGTATATTAATTTATCAACTATGAACATGTTTATAGCATATGTACTAAATAAATGTGTCACTCATAATATCAACTCTTGATAATTTATTTATTTAACATAATGCTAATGGATAAATACTCAAATAAATAAACAACTTTATTTACATGAATATTACATTGCCATTTGGGATAATATACAATGTCATAATACAAGATTGCCTCTAGGGTATATCACTATACTAACATGTTCTACGTGGGTTATTGGGTTATATTACGTACATCAAATATAAAACTCATACTCTATAAAGAGTAGAAAGTAGACTTCTATTAGGAGTCTATTATACCCAATTCAAATTTAAAACTTAAACTAATTAAGTCATGGGTGTATATTATCTAACAAAAGGGAAAAGGTGCAGATATAACTTTAATGTTTTGCCTAATCTCAGATCGGCCACAAAATATTTTTCGAGTACAAATACATCCGCCTTATTTTAAAAATCATATATTTAACTTTCTCTTATAAATAATGTTTATTCTCACTATTAATGGGAACCACTTTTTCTAATATGGTATGAGAAATGATATTAGATAAAAATGCATTTTCATTCCTAATGTTTATATCAAGGAGAAACTTGCCCTTAAAGAAATTTCAAAATATTTAAACACAAATTTTTTAAAAAATATTTAAATTCCTCATTTAACAAAATTATTAAATAATTATTTATTTTTCATATTTATTCCATTCACTTATGTTGACATGATATTAAAAAGACTTTAAATATATTTTTATGCAAAAATTTAAAACAATTTTAGGTATTTTTATTAAAGAGTATAATCAAAATTTTATAATTAATTAATGATAATTTTGACATAAATATTAATAAAATTTAGTATAATAATAAAATATAATTTTAATTTTAGGGACAAATAGTATAATAAAGTCAAATAGAGGAGGCAATTAGTAATAATTTTCAATAAAAATTATTTTTATAATATAATATTAGTTAACAGTAATTTTAACAGAAAGTGTGACAAAATGGATAAATAATGTTTTTAAATGTTAGAAACCTAGTAGTACAATTAGTAAATAATGTTTACAAATCAAAAAGATGAAAAAGTACAATGTTTTTAAATGTTAGAAACCTAGTAGTGAGATATAATAAAATAAAGGGAGAAATAGCAACAAACCCGGATAATAAAGTGTATTAATAATAAGATAGGGAGTCCTTCAATATATATACAAATAAAATAAAAATAAAAACTGTTAAATTAATATTTATTAAATTTTAATTATTGATATAATAGTTCATAAATACACTCAAAATATACAATAATATTTCTAATTTAAAATCTAAATATAAAAATTATGCACGTGTAACTAGCAGGAGCCTATTGTAAGTGTTGAAAAATTGTACAAAGTGAGTATTGGTAGGATTCAACCCTACATCAAATTTCAGCCATTGCAGTAATTAAAATTCATTATTTTTATTAAAAATCTAAAATTAAAAAAATATAAAAAAATACAAAATACAAAAGGGCATATTGTCTGGAATGATCCTATGCATATTGTTGTAAGAAAGGAAGGAAAAAGAACTAACAACAGGTGTCCAAAACGACAAACATCATTTAACCCTACACGTGTTCCAACCATTTTGCACCTCAAAAACGACAATTAAACGCATATAAGTGCGCTTACCTCAATGATCATGATATTGAAGGAATACTACAGTAGTTAACCACCACTAATTTCCATTCAGAATCTATTCTAAATAACAGAAGAATTACATACCACATCAATATTAATTAATTTTTCTAATAATCTTAGTTGTCTATTTTTAAATATGCCAAGTTGATATAGATTAGATTTAGACAGTTGGTTGGTTTTTTTCTTCTTTATTTAACCTGAATTCAATTGAAGAATTCTTGGAGTTGGTCAAAGATCGGTTCATTACAAAATTAAACCAAACAAATATGTCTTAGTCATTCCAGCAAGCTGAGAGAGACTCTTTGAACTGGGGCTATAATAAAAATTCATTAAAAAATCCCACAAATAATCACAAAATAGACTTCTATATTTATTTCTTATTTATATAAAGGGTTTATATAAATTCAACCCTTTCATACATCTTTGATATATCTAATGTTATTCCAATTTGTAAGAAAATAATATTTTAATCTGCCCACTTTTAAATATATTTTAATCAATCATAATTATAAAATATTGCATTCAATTTCAAAATATCTATATATTTTAGGTGATGAAATAATTTAATTGAATAAAAATAAAAATATGAAGTATATGTCCAAAAAAATTTAAAAAGAAAAAGAAAGAGTGTCCGACCCACTGATATCCCTTTCTTTCCATCAAAATTTTTTGATGTGAGAAATAATAGACTGTTAGTTAACACTTGGCAGGCAGAAAGAGGAACACAATAATCTATTTCGGAAACATTTCAAGAGTATCATTTTAGAATTATATTGCAGAGACATAGCTGATTTCAAATACTAATTTACCTCAAATAAAAAAAAAAAAACTGCATGGCCCATGTAAATTAATAGTAGCTTATTTAAAAGCAGTTTATCAGAATAAATTAGTAGACTACAAAAATGATTTAATAATTTTTTTTAAAAAAAATCGCTATCTCAAAAAATCATTCTAACATCCTTTCAACCAATAAAATTTTGCTATTGATGCATATTTATGGGAGGGGCAGAGATTTTCTAAGTTAATCATGAGTAAAACAAATTTAAGTAATGGTTTGAATCCTTAGAATAGTTTATTAATTTGATATATTTAGATCAAATTGTGTTTGCTTTTATTTGATTATTCAACAATTTTAAAAATTATATTTTTCATCATATTTTTTTTACAATATTATACTACTTATCTCTTTCCTCAAATTTTCTGTTAAAATTAATGTTAACTAACCAGAAATTACCAAAATAACCTTTAATGTAAAATTTAATTTCTAATTGCTATATTTAACTATATTATACTATTTGCCCTCTAATACTTAAAATTCTATTTTTCTTTATTATACTAATTTTTAGTAAAATGTCTATTAAAATTACCATTAATTAAATAGAAAAACATACCCTTTAATAAAACATCTAATTTTAACTTTAATCTAGTTAAAATTTTAATTAAATACAAATTTTTAGTAAAATGTCTATTAAAACATCTAATAGTATACTATAACAAAAAAGAATGATGAAAAGAATACAATTTTTAAATGTAACGAAACAAGTAGTGTAATACAATATAATAGAGGAGGCAAATAGTAGTTGACCCTTTTTTAATTATACTAGTTAAGAGAATCCTGAAGTAGAGTACCTATACTATATATAAAAGTATGAATAAATGAAAAATATTTTTGGATAAAAAAGAACATGCAATTTTTATTTAATAACAAAACTAACCTTATCATATATTTAGATAACTAAATTTTAGCAAGTAAATTTGAATTTCAATCAAATTAAATCCTTTGATTGAAATCAATATATTAACCAAAGTTTTAATTTAAACCAAAATTTCAACAATTTTAAATATTTAAAACTCTAAAATTTCAACTAAATAATTGAAATAAATAAATTTATAATAATAAGACAAAAATATATTTTATAGATTCAATCCATCAATCTAGACAGTATAAATAAATTTAGAATTTATTTTATCTATATTTATTTATTTATTATTATAAATTGTACTTTTACAAATTAAAAAATTAATTTACTTTATTTGCTTACCATATGTTAAAAAAATTAAATTCGGTCTTTAAAAAATCAACATTACCTAAATAATTTGATAAAATTTATGAAATTAATAAATTGTATTATTTAATCTTTAATACATTAAAATAAATGAGTCTAGCATGCAATTTAATTTTTTTTGAGCTACATCTAATGAGCAATTTTGTTTGTGAAATAAAATAATGGTTGAATACGATGAGTGTTGGTCATTCAAGAAAAAAAAGAAAAAAATTTTACCATAATTCCGAAAACTTAACTTACAATGTCTCATTCATGTCAATGCAAGTAGCAATCACACTCTTGTACTATTGACAAATTGTATAAATATTTATTTACTTAATAAGTTAGGTTAATAGTTAATTAAAATACTCAAATGATAAAATTATGTATATTATATATAAAAGTATAAATAAAAAAAATATTTTTAGACGAAAAAGGGCATCTATTTTTTATATAATGACAAAAATAATCTTACAATGTATTTTAATGACAGAATTTGAGATAATTAATTTGAATTTTTATTAAATTTTTAGTTTAAATTAATTATATTAACTTCAACTTGAATTTAAATAAAAATTCTCAATAATTTATAAGTATTTAAAACTCTAAATATGAATATAATAAATTGTTAATTATATTAACTGGCAAAAGTATAGTTAAATAACAACTATATTATAATATTTTTTAAATGATAAGAATAATTAAATTGTTCTTTTTTTCTCTTCTCCTATTAGCGCTTATGTCTTCATTAAAAAATTATATAAATTAAAAAAATTCAAGAAAACTTATATAATAAATTGATATAACTTTAGGATGAGATGCAATTAATGATTTCAGTAAAATAAGTATAACTCAAACCATTAACGCTATATAATAATATATTTTTAATAATTTTAAAGAAAAAAATTACACATTGATAATTTTTTTACATAATTAAAATAAATTTGTAAATTTACAATAAATATTATTTAAATGATAAAAATAATCTTATAATATATTTGAATGACTGAATTTTAGTCAATTAATTTGAATTTCAATTAAATCTTTTGCTTGAATTAATTATATTAAATTAAATTTGAATTTAAACAAAAAATTTCAACAATTTTAAAATGTTTAAAACTCTAAAATTTCAAATAATTAAACTAATCATGGTATTTGAAATTCAACATTGAAATTTGTCAAAGTCATATATATAGATTTAACTTTATTTTGTGTCATTCATTATTATTAAAGTTAAATTATTTTTATTTTTTATTTATAATTGTTTCAAATAGATATATTTTCATTCTTTTTTATTCTAAAAATTATCATTATAAATCTTATTTATTTATTTTTTTAGATAAATTATATTTTACTACAATGCATAATTATTAAAATTTTACTCTTAAATGACTTATTTATATTTTTATAATTTAATATTTATCTATAATTTCAAATAACCTTTATGTTCAATAATATATATAATTTTAAAATTTTATTGAACTTTTAAATTTGTGAAAAATTTATTTTTATGTAAATGTTATTGTAAATTATTGTAGTTGATATTTTTATTAAATTTTATTAATCTTAATATATTAAGATCAATACACTAATGTGAAAAAATTTCAAGTTTATGTTCATTATTAAATATAAAAAATAAAATTTGTCACTCTTTTTCTATTTATGTTTTTTCTTGAAATTCATTTTTATGAGTTGATTAATAATATTTTCACTTATACTTTACATGATTCATGATGTTATTGTAAAATTGGATTGAATTTTTTTAATATTAGTTTGTAAAGTAAAGTGTTACAACTATTACATTGTAAAGTAATTTTTTAGTTGGTGAATATCATTATATTTTTCAAAATAAAATTTACTAATTTTTTTAAATATTAAGAATAGTTAAATTGTTAGTTTTTGGATAAGTAAATGTTTACATTTTTGTGTTTTGATTCATAAATAAATTTAGATTTAAAAACTTATATAATTAATCATTTTTATCTATATTATACTATATATAAAAGGTAAAACATTTTTGATAGAAAAAGAACATCTATTTTTAATTGCTAAATATTTTAAAATTAATGGAGATAGTTTTAGTTTATATTTTAAAATTTTTAAAATTAGCTAAATTCGAATAACAAATACTATCTATTATATTTGTCGTCAAATTTAAATAAATACATAAATTATTAAATTATTATAAGATTTATATATAAATATTTTACAAAATTTCTTATTTATAACGTATTACACTTTACAAATAAATTATGATTGATGAATATAGTTAATATTTTTTTTGGTGAAAATATAGTTAATATTTTTCGTATTGATAAAATTTATATAATTTTACACAATCCCTAATACATAAAAAGTAATTAAAATTATAAAATTATAAAAAATTTACCGAATTGATAAAAAAGAATTATTTCACAAGATTTTATATATAATTTTAAATGTAAATGACTAAGAAAATACAATTATGTTTAAAAATGTAAATTTAAATTAATTAGAAAATTTATTTTAAATAATTTCAAAAAATACTTTTTTAAAAAAATTCAAATAAGCTACATATTTTAATTTAAAATTTTTAATTTATTTCAGTATGAATAATATTTATCGCAAATTTATATTTTTAGCTACATTATTGATAAAATAATATTACTCTTCCAAATATAATATTAAATTTTTATATTTTATAATTATATTATATTTTTATTTCTTCAAATATTTAACTCCATCACTAATATAAATATGTAAATATTTTTATATTAACTCTTAAAATATAACATATATTTTATATGAATCATTATAAATAACATATATTATTTAAAATGAACAATTTATTATATTTATATTATAATAATTTATATATTTTTAATATAAAAATTAAAATAAAATAAAATTAGCATTTAATAAATATTTTAATCACGTGCAGCGCACGTGATTAAGAACTAATCTATATAAATGGAATTAAAAATCGTAATATTAATCCTTATTTAATTATAGTCATTTTTTAACAATTATTTAATTATAATTATTAATATATATATATATATATATATATATATATATATAATTATTTAAATTATTTTTTAACAATAATTTTCCTAATTTAAATTTAAGTGAAAACAACCATATCAATACACATATGTACTATGGCAAGAATTCATAAAATAATTAGTAATCTAATTTTTGAGAACCACACTCAAATTTTTCTTATATTATTTGCCATGATTGGTGCGCTTGCGGAATTGTTAACAATGTTTATATCTACTATGACGAATTATATCAGCCACAACTTAAGTATAAGACAGGTCTGGCCATTTCTGGATGTGCAGGATGTATACGGAATGAAGCAATCAATATAGGAACAAAGTTTTGGAGCAAAAAATGAATATACAGCCACAGAGACGTCCGTGATTAACCTCTTACTTTTCCAAGGAGGATGATGCCTCTTTTTTTTTTTTTTTTTTTTTTTTTTTTTTTTTATTGTACCGCCCTTTCGTGTTGATCAATTAACTGCAAAGTTTCTTAGCATATATGGTAATAAAAAAAAAAAATAAATAAATAAAAAAAAAAAAAAACTTGATTGACATTTTTGTAAAATCAATATAATGGGCTTAATGGAATATCACAAATAAATATTAAGAATGCTACGGAATGATCACTTCTGATAAGCTTGCAATAAATCCACCATAATGACGTATTCAACCATCCATGAAGTTTTTGGTACCAATACAATCACATTTTGTTCTACGGAAATGAGCAGCAAATTTACCGGTCGACAACAAAAATACATGGAATAATAGCTAAGATCATGAATTCAAAGTTCATCCACTAAAAGATAATTTGGTTCTGCACAACTACAAAATTTAACATTGCTAAATGCTTCACATGTTATGAACTAGTCAACTACAAAATTTCACATTGCCAAATGCTTCACATGTTATGAACTAGTTCAGAAGATCCTATAGATAAAGCAAGTGGATAAAACAATTTAGTTACAATAGACAGTACTGATATTTATGGCCAAATTCTTGGTAATATGGAGAGATTAAACATGGCTGCGCCTAACATGTTTTATCAAGCAGCTGTGATAGCCAAAAGTAGCAGAAAACAATGAAGTCTTATACGCTCCAGTCTGTAATTAGTAATAAGCAAATATAAAGGGGGAAGCCGGGTATTTAATGATCACCGTTGTCATGCGGTGTTGCTGTACTTGGATCAAGTTCTTTTAGCAATTATGGCCACATTTCTTGGAGATAATACAGGATTAAAGATGGGTAACATGGTTGCCTCAAGTGAACTGCCTTGTTCCTGGAGGAACAATAATCTATCAAGCAGAACAAAACTCTCGATGACAGGACCAAAAGCAGCTCGAAGAGACCAATATAATCCTATAAGCTCCTGTTTGAAAAAATATTCAACACATATAAATAACTAAAAAAAAAAAAAGAAACATCAAGTCGCACCTATCATATTCATAATATTTTAACCAATCACATCAAATAAAATAACTACAAATAGTTTATCTTCGGGAAAGCATATAATAGGAATTCAGCAAATTGGAGGATGAAAATGGGGAGTTGAAGCATCACTTGTGTTTATATATGAATATATATCAAGGTTCTCAAAAAATAAGGGTTCTTTCTTTTCCTCAAAATAAGACAAGTTTTTAAAAATTTTATCTGCAATTCTTGAAACCATAAGAGTAAAGTGGATGTAACATACAGCAAAAGGTTCAGCTTCCTTCCATATTTCATGAAAATCTATATCCTGCAAAGGTTTAAGATCAAGGCGAGAAAATCCAGACAGGCAAAATTTCTCAAATAGTAAATATTTGTCAACGGAAGCATTTTCTTTGCATCTCATAATCCCCTTGCACAACGAGGATTCTATGACCAATTCTGAGGCTGAATTCTCATCTGCATAAACACATTTTCAGAACAGATTGTCAGTAATTCTCCATTAGTTTAAACAGCAACAGAGAGATATCTTTCTCAGTTCTCAAGAACATCTTTAGTTGCACTAGTGATACTTCAAACTCAAACACGTCAAGCAAAAGTCCTTGGGCCCTTAAATGTGCATTTGTCAGAGTATCGGTGTACATGTGTTGATTTGTTCACTTATCAAACATAATGTCAAAATTCACCAACTTTGCAGAGTGAGGAATGTTCTAACCAAAAACCAACAAACAAAGAGCAAAAACCAAATACTTTGGTGTTGAATATTTCTGGTCTGGTGGTTAGCAACAGAAACTGCAGTTCATATTTAAGCTGCCTTATGAATTATAGGTGCCGAAGCACATCCACTGCCCAAAGCATCCTCTTAAAAGAAAAAAGCTGCTCTTCATTTTTTCTATCTAGTCTTCAATGACCGGTCATGCCTTGGCTTAGAATTGATATGGTCTTGGCAATTATCAATTGAAGGTTCTATTTCTTTAAGGAACATATAGAATAAAGTTAAACATACGGTACAACAGCAGTCTGGTTTCGTTTCCTCAAATTTCCTTCTAACAATAGAGGATGGAAGAATCAGCACAAACCTAAAGACAGATTTCACTTATTTACCAGTTTTAGACTCAGCAGGCTGTAGAGAGAGCTGGATTTCTTCCACGCTAGAAATGCTCTGAGGTGGAGTTGAAAGTTTATCCTCTCCATGATGTAGAGCAGAATGGAGGGACCTTCTTCGCTGCTGACGGCGCATGGCCTTTCCTTGACGCCCAATTGAAGGGCTTTCTTTTATGATGTCTGGAAAATATTTACAAAGAACCTTCAAAGAAGCAAAGGTGCATTAAAAGGAAGAAACAAAGGAAGCTTCAAGGTTCTTTCATCCAATTAACTGGCATTGATAATTTGTTTTAGTTGAAGAGAAATATTCAAATTTATCATCCCTTATAATGGGATATAAGTTTTTTTTTTTTTTTTTTTTTTTCAAGGGTGTCTAACATTATGAGAAACACAGTACATACAACAGACCCAAGTAAAACCCTTGCATGTCCTCTCTAATGTGCAGTAACAAACCTTTTCACATCACACCATAACACTCCAATACTAGATCTCTGAACCCAATCTTATTCGCATCAACCAATACACACAGTTTATCATCTCTATCTGAATTACACCTATAAATCATACTCAGAAGAATTTTGTAAACATTTTATCACGAGTAAATATAAAGGATTAAATGCATTTGGTTGATGGGATGGGACAAGGTAGGACTGGACAGTACAAGAAAACATTGGACGGAAGAAAAATAATAGTCCCATCTAATGTATGGTTTACCATACAAGAAAAGACAGAAGGAACAATAAACATTAGAAATGACTACAATTGGCCTTATTATTTATTTAACCTCAAGTGTTTTATTTATGTGTATATCAAAAAAATTCCTTCATAATATATTTATTAAAAACTAAAGTAATAAAATAATAAGAAAGATACCTACTATGTAAAATATATCCTAAGAATTAATTGTTAAAATGGAATACTGAATAGTTAAAGATAAAATCATAATAAGCAAGCTAAACATTTTTTTTTTGGGTCTCATTCACCTTGTTTGCTCCTTTCTAAGCGGACAAGAAATTACTATTGAGATCGGACAAGGTCCCATCCCAAGTGCATTCCAAACGTGGGATAGGTTTGATTTGTCCCGTGATGAACTACAAGTTTATTTCGTTCATAAGACATGACAACAATGGATCAGGGTTTTGAATAATGGTTTCGTTATCCGCTTTGATATTGAAAATAGCATAACAGCATCAGACCATATCGTTTACCACTACCATGAGTTTTAAAAAATAATC
Source organism: Macaranga tanarius (assembly GCA_949673435.1). Taxonomy (NCBI): domain Eukaryota; kingdom Viridiplantae; phylum Streptophyta; class Magnoliopsida; order Malpighiales; family Euphorbiaceae; genus Macaranga; species Macaranga tanarius. The sequence goes on along the minus strand of CATIWO010262932.1, from coordinate 1,601 downwards.
AGTAAAATGAGCCATATTAATTAAAAAAAATGCAAAATAAATTTCAGTATTTAATGTACTAAGTTAAGAATCAATATTTGCACTTAAAAACATAAATTAAAAAAAATAACATAATAGCTATTATTTGCTATAATAAAGTTTTGACATAAAAGAATATACTAAATTTTGCATAAAAAAATAATTATATTTTATTAATATAGAATTATTACAAACTGCCAAAGTAAAAGATAATAAAAATTTTTAAATTATTACAAAATGCATAAATAAATAATATAAATCACCATTAAAAAGAATGAAAGATCTTAATTGTTTGCCCAACATTATAATCGTCTACATTTTAATTGTTCATTTCAGATGGAACTAAGTGAAAAAATGGACTACCTTCGTTGAATGCATTAAAATGGTTTGCTTGTAATTCAGGCAAAATACTGACATAATTTTGAAAAGTATTCACCTCATTCTAAAAAATGATTGGATAACTTTGCAACGGGTATTTCTGAACCCAATTATCAGAGGGCATTCTATAATATGTCATAGGATCAAATGGATCAATATAATGACCGACTTGTAATGACCCGTATTTTCCTTATTGATTAAATTAAAAGTTTGAGTATTGTTTTGATAAAAAACATTTTTAAGGAGGGATATAAATTGATAAATTCCTACTCTTAATATATATATATATATATATATATATATATATATATATATATAATATGTTAAAGAAACTCATTTAAGCATTTGAAATAATAAAGAAATTCATTTTTTCGAAATTACTTCCATACTTTTATTATTTAAAAATCAGTCTTAAACATGTTAAATAACTGGTTAAATAACTGGTTAAATGCAATAGTGGTTACCCAACTTTATATTTATCGCAGTTTGCGTATTCAACTTCAATTTATTTCTTTTTGGTGACCTAACTTTAATTTTGTTTCAAAAATAGTACTGTTAAAAATTTTTAATCCTCCAAATTTCTCTTTAAATAATTTTAATCCCCTTAATCTCTTTATTTTTTCAATTTAGTCCAAATGTTACAAAAAAATTTAAAATTTACCTTCTCCTAGCCTATGTTATTACTGAAAATAAGTTTGGTCTTATTAGGTGCAATCAAAATAATTTCTAAATTTGTTCTTATTTTCTAATAAATGTATTGAAAATATGGACTTATATGTAAAAAAATTTTAATTATGGGTCAAAATAGTAATTTTGAATTATTCATATACTAAAAGATTTTGTAAGTCACTATGGTGAAACTAAACAAAAGTTTGGTATCTAAAAATATACAAATTAAAGTTTGGTTATCAAATTGAAATAGTATTAAAGTTCGGTACCCTTTCATGTATTTAACATGTTAAATAACTTTAAATCTTAATTAAAACTGAATAAACAATAAAATAAATTTTCCTCTAAAAATATATTTAAGGAAAAACCCATTAATAAGCCCCTGAACTTTCACGTTTTATTTTATTGAGCCCCTATTCTTTTATTGCATTTTATTAAGCCCTTTTACTATTATTTCTATTTTATTAAACCCTTATACACTTATTTTTATAAACATTAAAGACTTTTGAAACATAAAAAAAATAAAATAATAATAA
>CATIWO010262894.1:0-10532 GCA_949673435.1 Macaranga tanarius | reverse complement strand
AATAGAAAGTATAGTTTGTGATTATGGGTACAACTATATATATCCATATATTTATTGTGGGTTGTGGATATATATGTAATAAGTAATGTATGTGTGATGATTTTTTTTAAATATAATTTTATGAAGTTTGTATTTTTTTTTATAATAGTCTAGAATGCTTATTATTTTTATTTGGGTAATATTGAGGTGTATTGGTTGGGGTCGTTACAAATATTGCATCATTGAATCTCAAGATCAACAAATTTGCTTAGACATAGATTGTACAGCCTTCTAGCAGGTGGAACATTGGGGAGGGTGCTTATTCAGGATTTCTGGGTCTTAAATCTTTGGTGCATTAAGCAGGGCATGTGAGCTTCAGCTAGTGAGATAAGAGGCCAGGCGAGGCATTCTCACATGCATATGTTCAATTGGATTAAATGGTCTTTTTGCAGCTTACTATCAAGATCTTGCGCATTTGCAACAAGAGCCTAATATTCCACAAACTATTAAGGGCTAGCAAATTAGCAATAAGTACAGGAATTAATAGTGATGACAACATAAGAATCTGGCATTTATCTTTGATGTTCTGCGTTATATAAGCACAACCATACGAAAAGGAATTAGTGCAGCAAATTTGTGCATATTTTTGCCTACTTGTATATTCACAGTTCTTATTATTTTGTTCCAAAGGTAAATACAATGTTATTATTGTGTTCCACAGAACAGACAGAGACTAATAATAGAGACAAACTAGGGAAACAGTTGACAACTGGTATGCCAATCCTGCAAGAACCTCATTCTCCTGAATTCAGTTAAAAAATTAATGAGTACTGTTAGGCAGATTTATATGTGTCACCATCTCAAAAGAAAAAAAAAAAAAGAAAAAGGAAAAAGAACGCTAACCTGTTATGGATCGGTTTGAGGCATTCGTGTTCTTTATCCATAGATCCGAACCCCAAGAAGAGCACTTTTGATCAAATGCAGTTCTTTAGCAATATCTCCCATATTCATTCTGTATTTTGGCAGCTCATTTGAACATGCTATTCCAATTTCAAATACTGCAATCAAGCATTCTTTCTCCTTTGTGCTCATTTGGCTTGAGCAGCTCTTGCTATTTGATTCTTCAGATATTGCAAGAGTTGGATCCATAATCTGTGCAAGCCTTTCTAGCAATGCATTCTTCACAAAGATGTGGAGATTTAAACCGTTTTTGAACATTTCATCTGTTGGCCTTCTTCCTGAGAACAATTCTAACATGAGGATCCCAAAACTATAAACATCCCCCTCCTTTGATGCCACTCCTCCCATTCCATACTCTGCATTAAATACAAATACAATTTTGGCCTGTTAAAGTGTAAAGAACTTAAAGGCGCAACCCATTGAGAAATGTTTTTGAGTGATGGTCAATTTAGGTCAATGAGAAGAGTTTAGACTACTGGTTACCTGGTGGAGCGTAGCCAATAGTCCCCTTCATTCCTGTTGAGCTTATTTGACTCTGAGATGCATCATTGCCAATGAAGAAGAGTTTAGACAAGCCAAAATCACTTACATGAGCAACCATGTTTTCATCAAGGAGAATATTGCTCGGCTTTAAGTCACAATGAATGATTGGACTTTGGCAAAAATCATGGAGATAATGCATTGCAGATGCCACATTGATTGCAATATCCAACCTCTGAAGGAAATTCAAGCTTCTTGTCTCATTGTTGTTATCATCATTAGCTTGATGCAACCACTTCTCCAGGCTTCCATTCTCCATGAACTCAAAAATTAGAGCTTTGAATTCATTACGTTTGTTATCCAAGCTAGAGCAGTATGTTAAAAGCTTAACAAGATTTCGATGCCGGACATTCCTGAGTGCTTTGCATTCCGCAATGAAACTCTTGGAAGCACCCTTTTCTTCAAGTTTGAGAACCTTAATAGCTACAAGTCTTCCTGCTTGATTGAGAAATCCTTTATAAACAGCACCAAAGCCGCCGGATCCGATTAAACAGTTGGAACAGAATCCATTTGTTGCCTGATAAAGATTCAAATATGATACCTTTACAGGGCGATCCTCCATTAAGGGTGAGGCATTAGAATTCTTTTTCAGTTTTCTTCTCCTTAAAGCAAAAAGAAAGACTAAGAAGAGCAAAAACACAAATTGGATTCCACAGGTGATTATGACCGCCAGCTTTGTAGCATGGTTCTTGTGCTTCATCATGTTGGACTGACATTTTGGCAGATGGAGTTGTGGCACACCTCCACAAAGCTTATTGTTGCCAACCAGGGACAGTGCACTTGCATTTCTGAAGACTCCTCTTGTTGGAATCTCACCCTTGAGATCATTGAAAGAAAGATTCAAATATAATAAAAATGGAAGGGTCTGCAGATTCTGCGGGATTGATCCAGTAAGATTGTTTCTTGAGAGATCCAACTTCTGAAGGCCTCTAAGAGAAGCAAAAGCTGAAGGGATGGATCCCTGGAAAAAATTTCCTTGCATATATAGATGCTCCAAGCTCGAGCAATCACCAAGCTCACTAGGAATGTCTCCTGAAATCCTGTTTTCAGAAACATCCAGTGTGTTCAAACTTGTCAGTTTCCCTATCTCCACAGGAAGACTACCTGTTAATGAGTTACGGGATAAGTCAATGAAATTTAATGTGGAAAGTCCTGACAGCTTGTCTGGAATACTTCCATTAAGAAGATTATCAGATATGTCAAAGCTCTGCAAGTTCTTGCAGTTGGAAATGCTAGAGGGGATGCTTCCTTCCAATTGGTTATGTGACAGGGAGAGAAAAAACAACTGAGTAAGATTACATATAGAGGATGGAATTCGACCCGACAAACTGTTTGACTCAAAGGCCAATACTTGTAGTTTCTGTAACTTGTCAAAAGAGGATGGAATGGTACCTGTGAGAAGGTTGTAATCTAAGCTTAACAAAATCAAGTTGACGAGATTCTCTAGTGCTATAGGAATATTTCCAGATATCTGATTGCCACCCAGATATAACCTGCTCATTTGAGTTGACAAATTTCCTATAGAAACAGGCAAAACACCACCAAAATTGTTTATAGCCAAATCCAGATATTCCAGGTTGGTATAGTTTTTCAAGAAAAGCCAGTCGTTTGTAGAGTTATTTCCTAAATGATTGATGGCAAGTTCTAGCTTTCGTAGACTCTTCAGATTTCCTAGAGTGCTTGGAACTTGCCCGGTAAACTGATTTGAAATAAGTTCAAGTATTTGCAGTTGAGAAGCATTGGAAAACGATTCAGGAATCGTCCCTGACAAATTATTGACACCAACTATAAATATTTGCAGATTTGGGAGAGCAAGGCCCATGTTCTCTGGCAGAGTTCCATGGAGTTGATTCATTGCAAATGAAAAGGTTTTAACAGATGAAATGTTTAGAAGAGATGGAGGGATGTTACCAGATAGATGATTGACTGCGGCAGCAAACACTTGTAAACTTGTTAATCTGCCGAATTCATTTGGAATATTGCCCACTAAATTGTTTTCTTGTACATTAAAGAAGACAAGCGATGTAAGGTTGGCAAAAGAAACTGGAATTCGTCCGGTCAGATTGTTTTCACCTAGTGCTAGCATTTCAAGTTTTGCTAAACCACCCAGCTCGAATGGGATTTTTCCATTCAAATTGTTATAGTGTAAGTAGATTGTTCTGAGCTTGTAACAGCGGCTCAAGTTGGCAGGAATCTCACCCTCCAACATTGTATTATTGTAGAGGAAAAGATATTGCAGTCGAAATAGATTGCCAACTTGCGGTGGAATTTGTCCACTTAAACTGTTGTCACGGAGGTCAAGGATTTTAAGGAAACTCAAGTTGCCAATATGTGGTGGTATGGATCCCATCAACTCGTGACTTTGCAGGACCAAAGATGCAACCCTGTGATGGCGGGGAATGCATGTGATTCCGTACCAGTTGCAAAGTGGGACAGAATCATTCCATGAGTTGAGGACTCCGAATGGATCATTGGTGATCCCTTGTTTAAATTTTAGCAAAGCAAGTCGATCAGTTTCGTTGCCAACTGCTGAAGCATTACCTTGTTGGAAATTGATGATGATTGAGAAGAAAAGAATGAGCAGTAGAGTGCTAAAGAGTGCTGAGTAATCTGACTTCATTTGGGTAGAAGTTGCAGCGGCACAAGTGGTGGCCTAGTGGCAGTTGTAGTGCAGGATGTACATAAATCTTGCAGCCGGCGTATCTTGACTTTTGATGTGTTGGGAGGATGCTTTTTCAGTACGTCTTTGGCGCATTCGGCTAGCGTATGCGGCCGGCCAAGGAATAATTTGTCTGTAACTTTTCTACGAGAACATATAGAATTTAAATTTTGCCTTCCTTCTCATAGGCACAAAATTAACAGAAGGCTCTTATATTAATATATTATAATTATCAAATTTGTAACATATAATATATTTTATTAGTTATATCTAAAATATTTAGAATATAGATTTTAAAATAAATAATATTTTGATTGTATGTAATAATCTTCGTGTAATTAATTTGGATAAAAAACAAACTACTTTTTTCCGTTTAGGTGCATTTTTTTCACTTACTCTTAAGATATTAAACTTAATTTTACATAAATTTTATGTTTTTATTCTCAAATAATATTAAAATTTATAACTAATACTACTTTTTTGTACCGACTTTTATACTTTCTGATTTAATATTATACTATAATTTATAAATATTATTATATAATTAGATAATACATTTTTAAAATTAGATTTTAATATATTAAAAAAATTAGCATACAAATTTTAGATTGAACTTTTTTTTTTTTAGTTATAAAACTGATCACATAATTGACCTTCATTATAAAACTAATCAAATTACATAATATGAAATTGACCTTTTATTATAAAACTATTCAAATTTCTAAAGACCTTTATGAATTCTGCTAGGAACAAGCCTATGCTGATCAAAGCTTGATTGCCAAGTGGAAAAAGTTTAGGTTAGTTCTTTCAAAATTTTTAGTGATATTTCTCTAGACTTTTTAATTGGGTTGTGCTTGGAACTGTATTATTTTCATGGTATGGACCTGCTTTTGGTGACTTTCATTGAGCAATAAATTTGACTAATTTTATTGCAATAAATTTGTTGGTAAAATTAAAATACATCTTATTACACTTTTAAGAAGATTTTAAATAAAATTTATTGCAATTAATCTTATATATTTAATTTAAATTGATATTTTATAAAGTTTATTTTAAATAAATTTTTTACTTTTTCTTATAATATTTTATTTGATATTAAATTTAAATTCAAATTAATATTTTATTTAATAAAAATATTAAAATTTAACTAAATGTTACCCCATGAAGTAGCAATACAACAAATGAATAAAAATATTTTAGAAAATAAATATGATAAAAATTAGAATTTTTTATGTTCTTATGACAAATATAGGTATAATGATTTCATTTAATTATAACTAATTTCACAAATTTTAAAATTTGAAAATAAACACATTAAATTTAATTTTAGAATAAATTATACAATATTTTTTGAAATTTTATTTATATTTAATACACTGATTAAGTAATTTTAAAAATTATTTTAATTTTTAAATAAACTCATCTACTTCATTTTTTTAGTGAAAATAGAAAAAAATAAACGGGTAATTGAATTTTTAAAAAAATTATCATAATTTTTAAAAATACATTTAGATTCTTATTAAAAAATTAGATATAATTGAAACCAATTAAAAAAATTAACATGATAAATTGATACGATTTAATAAAAAATTAGAGAATAATTGAGGAAAAATGAGACTATTATATGTAATTTTAATAATATATCTTTCAAATATTATGTTTTTATGGAATCGGACTTGGTACATCATGTAGAATTGTGAACTATTCTATACATTTGTGTTAAGATAATTAGATAATCATTAGTTGTTAGTTGTTATCTATTGTTCCAGATCTGTTATATTTGTTATACAATTAGTTAGGCACATATCTGTATAAGTACATATTTACAATTCTTGTAATCCATTTATTCCTAATACACAAATCTTTTATTTGCAAACTCTGAACTTGGTATCAGAGCAGGCTCATCATTTTTTTTTTTCATCAATGGTGACTTCATCTCCACCCTCAATTTCTTCTTCTTCTACATCTACATCTAATACTTCATCTCTTTCTGTACCTATTCCCTCCATTCTCTCTCTTGCACTTTCTTCTACAACCACACCCACTCATATACAACAATCCTTCTCTATCAAATTAAATTCTAAAAACTATATTCCTTGGAAACTTCAGTTTACACCTCTCCTAAATTTTTATAGTCTTCATGGCATTTTAGATGGCACCATATCGCCACCACCCAAAGAAATTTGAAATTCCTCAGCCAACCAACTTGAACTCAACCCAGAATATGTCTCTTATTTTGGCAAAGATCAACTTCTTTTTTCATGGCTGTTGTCTTCTATTTCAGAGGAGCTATATCCTCATCTGATTGGGTTGTCATCATCTGCAGAAGTTTGGAATGCTCTTGCATCAGCATTTAGTACTGTTAGTCATGCCCAGAAAACACAATTGCACATTGAACTTCATCATCTCGCCAAAGATGATAAGCCAGTCTCTAAGTATTTGTACAAGGCTAAAGCTATAGCGGACTCTTTAGCTCTTGCTGGTCAGCCCGTCTCTCATGCTGAATTCAACTTTATTATTTTTCGTAAGTTTGGTGCCGAATATAATGGGATTATTGCTGCTCTTCAGCAGTGTTCTGAGCCACCCAATTTTGATGACCTTCACGATCAATTAGTTGCTCATGAGCTCCTGTTACAGTCTCAGCAACCACAGCTTCCATCTGCCAATCAACGAGCCTCTTATTCTGGTCTTTGTCAGTTCTCTCCAGATTTGCACTCCAATTCTCGTGCACAACAATTTTCTCGTGGTGGTGGCCAATATTTCTCTCGTGGTAGACGTGGTCAGGGTCGCCGGAACGGCACTTATCCTCCTTCCACTCGTAACTATCAGATATGTGGCTATTCTAATTACACAGCCATTTCATGTCGTTGCCGATATGAGTCCTCTGATCATATTCGCACTCTACAGTATAACCAGCAGCCATCATTCCACACTCAATCCAATCTTTCCGTTATGAATGACTCTTCTGACAGTCGCTCAATGGCATCTTCTACTTCTTCTCTGCTATAGTATCCTGACACAAGTGCTAGTCATCATGTGACACCCGATTTGTCCACATTGAGCATCTCTGAAGAATACAAGGGTAAAGATAAACTAATGGTTGGTAATGACAATGGACTTTCAATTGCAAACATAGGTTCTGGTATTCTACCTTCTCAATCCAAATTACTTTATTTGAAATATGTTTTGCATGTTCCTACGATTAAAAAGCCTTTATTGTCTGTGCAAAAGCTATGTCGTGATAACAAGTGTCATTTTGAATTCTATTCTGATCATTGTCTTCTTAAAGATTAGGTCACGAAGAAGCCCCTTCTTCACAGCAACACTGAACTTGGCTTATATCGTCTTCAACATGTTCTGCCAAAACCAACATCTCTTTAAGCAAAAGATTTTTTATCTACTCTAGAACAATGGCATGCTCACCTTGGACACCCAAATTACAAGATAGTTAGAGCTTTAGTTTCTCAATTTCATTTGCCTTGTGTCTCCAATAAAATACCAATTAATAAGTGTGAAGCCTGCTGTTTGGGAAAGTTACATAGATTATCATTGTCTTCTACAAACCATAGAAGTTCTGCTCCTTTAGAATTAATTCATACTGATGTATGGGTCCTTGTTAGAACTTGAGAAGCAAGTGGGAAGAATCCCACATTCGAAATAAAAAGAAGAAAAGAAAGCCTTATAATTGAAGCCATGGAGACTCCAAAAATGGCCCAAGCCATTTTGGTGTAGCTCCATTATTCAAGAAGAAAATGCCACATTTTGCAAGTCCAATTCAAGCCGTCAGTCCGGCCCAGCCCGCTTCGTCAAAAATAAAAAGTCCAACATGGTCAGGCCATCAAGATCCTGGCCCGAGAAAGAAGAAGGCCCAAGATTAAGATGAAGAATGGGCCACAAAGTATAAGATGAAGACGAAGATTGGGCCATCAGCATGGGCCAATATTGAAGAGGTCAAGCCCAATGAGAAGAAGAAATGGGTGGACACTAGAGGAAGAAAGTCCAAGCCCAAAGAAAGAAAATGAAGGATGAACACTGAAGGAAGAAAGTCCAGAGCTTTGAAAGTCCAAGGCCCGAGAGAATGGGTTGGACTAGAGCTTTCACAAGAAAAGACCTTAGAGATATTGAAGCAAATACAACTGGGCTATAAAGAAGCAGAGCCTAACCCAGTTGCATTTGAGGGAGAGTGTTGGAGCATGAGAAGTATGGGTAGAGAATCCCAAATTAGAAACACAAAGAGAAGAAGATAGCCTTATAATATAACACATGGAGACTCCAAAAATGGTCCAAGCCATTTTGGTGTAGCTCCATTATCCAAGAAGAGAAGGCCACATTTTACAAGTCCAATTCAAGCAGCACTCCAGTCCGTCAGTCCGGCCCGGCCCGCTTCGTCAAAAAAGTCCAACATGGTATCAAAGGCCAATGCCTTAACAGGCCATCAAGATCCTAGCCCGAGAAAGAAGAAGGCCCAAGATTAAGATGAAGAATGGGCCACAAAGTATAAGATGAAGATGAAGATTGGGCCATCAGCATGGGCCAATATTGAAGAGGTTAAGCCCAATGAAAAGAAGAAATGGGTGGACACTAGAGGAAGACAGTCCAAGCCCAAAGAAAGAAAATGAAGGATGGACACTGAAGGAAGAAAGTCCAGAGCCTTGAAAGTCCAAAGCCCGAGAGAATGGGTTGGACTAGAGCTTTCACGAGAAGAGACCTCAGAGATATTGAAGCAAATACAATTGGGCTATAAAAAAGAAAAAGCAGAGCCCAACCCAATTGCATTTGAGGGGGAGTGTTAGAACTTGAGAAGCAAGTGGGAAGAATCCCACATTGGAAATAAAAAGAAGAAAAGAAAGCCTTATAATTGAAGCCATGGAGACTCCAAAAATGGCCCAAGCCATTTTGGTGTAGCTCTATTATTCAAGAGGAAAAGGCCGCATTTTGCAAGTCCAATTCAAGCAGCACTCCAGCCCGTCAGTTCAGCCCGGCCCGCTTCGTCAAAAAAAAAAAAAAAAGTCCAACAGTTCTGCTCCTCTTTATTCTTTTAATGGAGATCAGTACTTTATTTGTTTTATTGATGATTATTCTCTATTCACTTGGCTTTATCCTCTTAAAAAGAGTGATGTTTGTGGCATTTTTCATTAATTTCATGCTATGGTTGAAAAACAATTGAATTGCAAAATTAAATCAATTAATTCTGACTGGGGAGGAGAATACAGATCATTGACTCAATTCTTTAAAGATCAAGGCATTGTTCACAGAGTATCTTGTCCGCATACACATGAACAAAATGGAACAACGAAAAGGAAAATTAGACATGTGGTTGACATCGGTTTAGCTCTCTTGGGACACTGTGGTGCACCATTTAAATATTAGCACTATGCATTTGAGATTGTAATTTTTTTTGATTAATCAAATGCCCAGCTCTTCTCTGCACAATAAAATTCCTTATCAATTGTTACATAATTCTACTCCTGATTATTTAAGTGTTTGGTTGTGCCGTATATCCACTACTTTAACCCTACAACAAGTATAAATTTTCTTATCGGTCTAAGTAGTGTGTGTAACATCCGTGTCCTGGAAACAGGATTACTGTTCATCAATGTAAATTAAGGATGTTATTACTGTTTCAGTTAATTTAATTTGGTGATTTAAGATTTGTTTGCCACTATTATGAATAGATGATTTGGAGTTTGATTCTTTAGTAATTAAGTCAATAATTGATATCGAATAAACTTATGGCATGGAATTGAAGTTGATAAGACATTTTATCGTATTGAGATAAGCACTTATGAGGACATGTTATAAGACACTAAAAATTGATGTTATTAGAGGAAGTTATAAGGATGAAATTAAAAGAAATAAAAGAAGAGGGATTAAAAGGAAAGAAAGAAGAGATAAGTATGAAATAAGATAAGAAGAAGAGGAAGAAAAGCTTCTGCAGAAATAAGAAACAAAAGAACGGGAAAGAAGAAGAAAAGAGAAGAGAAAAGAAGGAAGAGAAGAGAGAAGCTTTTGTCTGGAATTCAAGAAGCCAACTTCAGCAAGAACAAGAGAGGATTCGGCAGGAGAAACATGTGAGTAGTTATAAGTTTCCGTTTCTTCTTCTTCTTGTTTGAATCAAATTGTTCTTGAGCCTGAAATTGGTATATATGCTATGATTCTGAGTATTGGTTTGTTCTATTATGTTTGAAGTTGCATAAGGTAAGTATGAAGTGTATTTTTAAGTTACAGATGGTCTGTTATGAGCTAAGTGATGAATTTTTGAAATTATAGCCATTTTCAGTCAAAATTTCAGTCTGTTTTTGCGTTTCTGGGTTACAGAGGCGTGCGCCCGTATGAACAGGCGTGCGTCTGAGCTCTACAGACACGTGCGCCCCTACACCCACACGTGCGCCTC
>CATIWO010262891.1:0-14755 GCA_949673435.1 Macaranga tanarius | reverse complement strand
TGTAGGCGGCGGGGTTCAGCGCGCGCCCAAGTGTTCGGCGACCACGGCACTGTGCAGGCTCAGGGCCCACTAGGAATACAACTTTGGGCCTTGATAGGCTTAGGTCGGAGAATGGAGTCGCCACCCGGGTGAAATCCGGGAACACTTTTACAGCAACTGGATCCCACGGAGGGAGCCCAGCAGCCGTCATTAGAGATTGGGTTCGGAAACTGGGTATGGGCTTTTGAATGGCCCACCCGACCTTGCGATCGGCCTCCGTTTGTGTTTTATGTTTTATCATTTTTAATTATTTAATTATCCTTTTAATTACATGCAATTGGAACTCAATCAATTTCCAGATTTTAGTTTTAGCCCAAATTATTAATTAGTCCAATTTCTATGTAATTTGTGTCTGATCCATACATCCACACCATTCAACAATAATCCAAAATAAAACAACGAAAATTAAAAGCACACACAAAGAAAGGAGGGAGGAGAAATGAGTTACAACCCTTTTAGATGCAGAATAAATAAAAATAAACGACAACTTAAATAAATAAAAATAGCCCGTAGGCTATCTAATGTGTAAGCCTGCAACATAAATCATAAATTAAAATTTCCCAAAAAATATAGAAGTTAGTACAAAATAAAAATAACCAATAATTAAATTCTAGCTAGACTAATCAAAATAAAATTAAATCTAAAATTAATTAAAAATGTTTCACAATAACAAATAATCTAAACAAACTAACAAATAATTATTTAATTAATTTTTAAATCATGCATACCTAATTAAATTAATCATCATTAATTAACAATCAAATAATAAATAAAATAACAAAATAAAATATTGCACGAAATAAACAAACAATAATAATAAAAATAAGTAAAATGAAAATGCATCAAAATATCAAATAAAAAAAAATTAAACAAGTGAAAAAAAAAAACGTAACAGTGCATGGCACTGTCAACAGTGCCATGCACTGTTAAAATTTCAAAAGAAAAACAATGGCTGATGGGCCATCAGGCCCATCGAAAAAAAAAATGTAACAGAGGCAACATAAGGTCGGCAACAGTGCATGTTGATGGCACTGTTGCCAACAAAACAAACAAAAATTTATATATTTTTTTAATGATAATAAAAATTAGAAAATAAAAATGCAGATCTAAATTAATTAATTGAAAAAATAAATTTAATTATAATTCACATAATCTTGCCTTAAAACATAATTTGAAACAAAGAATCAAGAGAAGAACAAAAAAAAAATAAAAAAATAAAAAAAAATAAAAGGAAGAAAATACTTATTGTGAAAGTAAATAGCCCTCAGAAGTGTGATTATGAACAAATGCCTATACCAATGCAAGGTTTTGATTCCACAGCCCTTTGGTTTGTAGTTTGAATCTTTTTGCTTGTTTGTTTTAGGGTTTTTTTTTTCTTTTTCTCTCTAGCCTCTTTTTTGGTTCCTCCCTTCTTCTTTTTTCTGATTCTTTCCGAGGAGATTTTTTTCTCTCTGCCCTTTTTTTTTTATGATTTTTTCTCCAGGAACCTCCCCCTCTTAGGGTTTCTTTCTCTTCTTTTTTATAGAGGTTTCTCTCTTAGGGTTTTATTATAAATCTCCTTTTTACCCTCCACCTAATTTATCACTAATTTATCCTTTATTTATTAGGGTTTTAAATTGAGATAGACTATGGATTGGGCTTTGTTTGGAAATGACTGGTCTTTTTAAACCTTACACTGTTGGACCCATCTTGTTGGGCTTTCATAATCGGGCTTTTGCCTCGTGGGTCGGGTCAGACCATGTGTCCACACACGCATACACATATTGAGGGGAGTATATCTAATAAATCTCACACACATACACTTAGCTCTTTTATCTATCATTTAAAATTGTTTATCAAATTCAAAAGGGGAGAGATTATTGACCATTTACATGATCGCTCTTTAATTACCCTTGGTTTTGACAGTAACAATTATTTTTGAATTGCTAATGTATAATTACCCATGGTTTTGACATTAACAATTAATTTTGAATTACTAATGCATGTATTTAAGTATGTCTATAAGATAGATACATAACTATACTCAATTGGAGTTAAGAAAGCATTGATTAATGCTTTAAAAGCCTCAAAACCTTTAAAGAAGCTAAGTATCAAAACTCACAATTGTGACAAAAGAAGCTTACGATCTTGATAAAGGACTTAGTGCTCCTTATGAGCTTCAATCATGATCATGAGGAGTCCCACAAGATTGTGATAAAGGCCTCAGCACTCCTCACAACCAGCCTCTATGATCATAATCAATATCACAAGCCAACACTCGAGGAGATTCAAACATCACGATCGTGATAAAGAAAATCACGATCACGAGCAAGCTTTAGTGCTCCTTATGAAAGGTCCTCACAATTATGATCATGCATCACGAGTGACATGGCAGTTTCATAATAATTATGTCAAAATCACAACGATTAGATTTTCATATGTTACGATTGTGAGCATGCTCCTCATGATCGTGAGCAGTATATTTTCTACAAAAAGCTAAAGAATGCATTTAATGAAAAATAGAAGTGATTAGAGCTTGAATTTTTTTTTTTTTTTATCTTTAACAACTAGTTTTTGACTCCACATTATAAATATAAACTAAAAACCATATTTATAAGGTTAGATTGGCTGTTAAGTGAATTAAATTAAGAATTTACTGCTTAGAAACTCATGCATTTTTAAAAATTTTCTTTGTATTCATCATTATAACCAAACTCTTGTGAGAATTGGGGGATGTTAATGATAAAATTTATTATTTTACTCATTCTTTGGGGTTAAAGAAATGGGTAGCGAGAATCATTCATTGGGTTAGTGTTGAGCCTTTGTTCAAAAACACATTGCAAGAGTGATTTATGTTAAATCAAGAAAAATACAAGTTGTAAATATTAAGTGTGGACCTTAAGACACTTTGTAACAATATTGGATGATGAAATTGGGGCAATTCAAAATTATGACTTAGGAATAAGTTAGATAGAGGAGCATAATCATTATATCTAAATCTTTATAAATCATTTATGTGTTGCTTATGTCCTTAATCTCTTCTTATCCTTGTTCATTGCTTAAACTCCTTTTAATTTCTTTCAAACTACTTATCTTTTCTTAAAAATCTAAAAAACTCTTATTCAGCCCCTGTAGAACTTTTTCACATATAATTAAGATATAAATACTCCAATTAATTTATTTTTCCTACCAAATAGCAAATATGAAGATACTTGTAACATTATTAATATTTTTATTAATTTTAACCAAATTAATAATTTAAATGTATAACGAAATGACTTACAATAAATTAGATAAGAATAAAAAGTATACAATCATTTAAATTTTAAATAATTTCAGTTTTATTGATTTAGTAAAACAATTTAGTGAATCATAAATTTACTAATTACATATATAAATCCTAATGACTAATTAAAATATTTTTTGATAAAATAAAGAAAATATTTATTATACATATTTAAATTGAATTTTATTACTTATGTTTTTAAAATAATTTTAGAAATTATACATATTTAATTATTAATATAAATTTATTAGAAATTAATGATATATATTTTAACTACATAAAAAATAATGAAAAGAGTATGTGTTTAAAATTGGAAAAAAAATATACAATTTTAATGTGGTTTTGACTTGTGATAGAACTAGCTCTATGATTTTTTCTGTAACACTTAAATACTCTATGCTTTATAAATTTTGTATTTTGACACCCTTTTAAATAATATTGTTAAAATTTGTAATTTTAAATAATATAAATGTTTAATAGTAAAATTATTTATTAAGTGATATTGTATTTAATTAATTACAAATAAATTCATAATAAATTAAATTTAGATATATCTTTAATTTTATTACAAATAAAAAATATAATTTTAAAATATATTTATAATATTTGTGAAAATAACCAATTAATAAAATTGATTATAAATTACATATAAAATAGTTTTTTTATTAAAATTTTATTATAAAATAATAATATTATTAGTTGTTAGAGTATTGAAAAATAAGAAATATGAAATACAGTTACTTAAGTGTCATGAAAAAATCATAAAATTAGTTTTATCATAAATCAAAATCACAAAATTAAAAGTCAAAATCATAGACTTTAAAATTGTATTGTTCCTTTAAAATTTTAATAATTTAGTAAAAAAATAAAAATAAGAGCTTAATTGGTTAGAGTAAAATTATAAAAAGTTAATTAATACAGTTTAAAGAGACTGGATGGGATTCAGTTATATATTTTACAAGAAATTAATTAAACACAACGTAAAAAATTGTAAAAAGTGAAATTGTGACTGAAAACTCAATATATATATATAAAGAAAACAAAAAATTCAAAATTCAATGAACAAAAAATAAAAATAAAAATATAATATTTACCAGTAAATAAACAACGCAGTGCCTCTTTTCAAAAATAAAAAAAATAATTCAGTGCCTCAGCCTCTTTCCCCCTTGATAAACCCTACCAGCAGCAGCAAGCAACAGCAGAATCCTTCTGTAGCTTTTCTTCTTCTATGTTAATTCTCAGGCTCCAATGTAAATTTTCCAATTCCCATGTGGGTTTCATCAAACAGGTCAGTCTTTAATTTTATCAGCATCGCTAGGATTTTTCACTCTAAACCCAGATATTTCTCTTCTTCACGTGCCCAATTCATCAACAATAACAATACTAGTGACAGTGACCAAACCCAACTATATCAGCCACAAGAACAATTGCAATTAGATTCTTTCAAGGTTGTTGATACTCTTTACAGCCTTAAGAACCGACCCTCTTGTGCTTTCTCTTTCTTTTACCAACTTAAAGATTCTGGCTTTCAACATGATGTCTCCACTTATGCTGCCATTGTTAGAATCCTCTGTTACTGGGGTCTCCAAAAGCAGCTCCATTCTATTTTCTTGGATATTATTTATGCTTCTTGCAAAGATAGTGCTAATTCTTTTGATATTTCACATTTTCTTGATACTCTCAGTAATGGGTTTGTTGATGTTGACTTAAAGAAACAGTCTTTGTTCATGTTTAAAGTACATGATGCTTTGGTTAGGTCATATGTTAGTGTTGGTATGTTTAATGATGCTATTGACGTTTTGTTTCAAATGGGTAGGCGTGGATTTGTGCCACGTATATTCACTTGTAATTTTCTTATGAATAGGTTGATTGGAAGTGGTAAATTGAATATGGCTCTGGCTTTTTACAAACAGTTGAAGCGGTTGGGTTTGAGTCCTAATGGTTACACCTATGCTATTGTTATAAAGGCACATTGTATAGAGGGTAGTTTAGAAGAAGCTATTGATGTGTTGAAGGAAATGGAAGAAAGTGGTGTCACTCCTACTTGTTTTGCTTATACAGCTTATATAGAAGGGCTCTGTACAGATGAGAAGTCGGATTTGGGATATCAGGTGCTTCAAGCATGGAAAGTTGCCAATATTCCTTTCGATATGCATGTTTATACTGTTGCAATTCGTGGATTTTGCAATGAGTTGAAATTTGATAAAGCAGAAATTGTCTTGCGTGACATGGAAGAAGACGGGATAGCTCCTGATATGCATTGCTATACTGCATTAATTTGTGGATTTTGCAAGGCTGGGAATTTGCCAAAAGCATATGCTTTTTTGAAGGAGATGATGTCAAAAGGTATAAAAATAAATTGTATGATCATTAGCTCAATTCTTCATTGCTTGTGTGAATCAGGCATGTATTCAGAAGTTGCTGATCAGTTCATTCAATTTAAGAACTTAGGTATATATCTAGATGGAGTTTCATACAACATTGTAGTTGATGCTTTGTGCAAATGGGGGAAACTAAAAGAAGCTGTAATGTTTCTGGATGAAATGAAGGTCAAGCAAATTGATATGGATATTATGCATTATACAACTCTAATAAATGGGTATTGTGGCCAAGGAAACATGGATGATGCCTTGAAGGTATTTGAAGAAATGAGAAAAAAGGGTTTAGAGCCAGATATTGTCACTTATGATGTACTTGCTAGTGGATTTTGTAGAAAGGGCCTTGTAGTTAAGGCAATTGACCTCTTGGTAAATATGCAGAGACAGAAGCTGAAACCTAATGCTGTGACATACAATGTGATAATTGAAAGTTTATGTATGGAAGGAAGAGTCAGAGAAGCTGAATCCTTTTTCTATAGTATAGATGATAAGAGTGTAGATAATTATGCCGCCATGATTGGTGGATACTGCAAAGCCGGGCGTACTGCAGAGGCTGCTAAACTTTTCTTTAGACTTTCACAACAAGGACTTTTGATGAAAAAAAGTTGCTGTCATAATCTTCTGACGAATCTGTGTAAGGAAGGTAATAATGATGAAATTCACAGGTTGCTTACAACAATGTTAGGTTTGAAGGTGGAGCCTAACAAGGTTATGTGTGGGAAAATCATCAGTTCTTTATGTCGTACTGGAGATATGACAAAGACACAATTAGTTTTTGGCCGTTTATGTGAGGGGGGCTGGACTCCTGATGTCATTACGTACACAAGAATGATAAATAGTTACTGCAGGATAAATTGCTTGAAAGAAGCCCGTGATCTTTTTCATTACATGAAACAAAGTGGAGTTAGACCTGATGTGATGTGTTATAATGTTTTGATTGATGGATATTGCAAGGGGTATAACCTTCATGATGCCATAGGCCTCTTTGATGAAATGATGGAGAGTGGACTAGAACCTGATACTGCAACATACACAGCTCTTTTGTCTGGCTTCTGTAACAAGGGAGATGTGGATAGAGCTGTGAACCTTCTTGATCAAATGTCGCTGAAAGGGATATTACCTGATAAACGCACCATGTCTGTTTTACACCGTGGCATTTTAAAAGCTACACAACTGCAGTTTTGTGAGCAAGAGCTTGAGTAAATAATGGTGTCTAGAAGAACCTAATGCATGAAGTAGTCTAACGATTATTGAAAGGTATGGCCTAATAAATTAGTATTGTTGATAGGCTCTTTGAGTGTATTGTGTTGAGCATTGGTGTCAATTTTTGAAATTCTTTGATGCTCATTATAAATTTGTCATATTTTGTAGGTACCTGCAGGGTTGCTACAGAACTGGATCAATTCAAAGTGAGGTAGGAAATCTATCTTGCTTTTTAACTGCAAGTTTTTTTGCCATTATTCTAATCGTTGCAATTTCTAATGATAAGATTTCATTGTGCACTTACTATGAGAAGTTTTATGGAACCCAAATTTTTTCCTTAAACTACCTGCATATCCAAGATGAATTCTGCATGTTTATTTCTATAGAACTTGTGTTTCTTTGTTTAAATTCAAATCAAACATGCTATTGCATAAGATGTAGATGCTCCCAGGATAATGCTTTGCTGAATAAGCATTAGATAGGGCCTTTCAAAACCTTTATGGCCTTGTTGCTTTACATTGTATTTGGATTATATTTATTTCATAACAACTGGATGCCTCAACTTCTGGTGTCACACTTGAATTTTGTTAATTTTTCATTTTACTTTTGTTGAGCAGACAGCAGAGTGTATACATTCATACATCAATTTATTGCATTATACATTCATACATCAATTTATTGCATTTTAACCTGCAAGTTTTTTCGCCATTATTCTAATCATTACGATTTCTAATGATAAGATTTCATTGTGCACTTACTATGAGAAGTTTTATGGAACCCAAACTCTTGCCTTAAACTACCTGCATATCCTTGATGAATTATGCATATTTAGTTCCATAGAACTTGTGTTTCTTTGTTTAAATTCAAATCAAACATGCTATTGCATAAGATGCAGATGCTCCCAGGATAATGCTTTGCTGAATAAGCATTAGTTAGGGCCTTTCAAAACCTTTATGGCCTTGTTGCTTTACATTGTATTTGGATTATATTTATTTCATAACACCTGAATGCCTCAACTTCTGCTGTCACACTTGAATTTTGTTAATTTTTCATTTTACTTTCATTGAGCAGAGTGTGTACATTCATACATCAATTGGAGACAAAAATAATAATGCATGGGTTTCACTTGTGATGGATCACATATTTTGAGGCCCACTGGCTGTCTTGGCTCTTGTACGCGGCCAACTTATGGCTCCTTTAAAGACGTCAGTAGAAATGCTAGCCCTGACATAAGGAAAAGAATGTGTAGTAATATGATAATTTATAGAGAAGAATTTTGCCTAGCCAAGTGGGAATTGCTGTTTTGTTTCAGTCACCTAAAAATTCTACTTTTGGTATAAATTTAAATGATGACCCCTTAGCATAGAGTTTTGAGTTGGTCACTTTAAGTTAATTTTTCAAGTGAAAATCATTTAACTTGTGTTGCAAGGAGTTTACCATTACCAAATTATTCTGAAATTTTGGTTGAATCTTATGTCTTATATGGAAGCTAAAATTTCAAATTTTCTACAGGGTGACCTATCAAACCTTATTTTTTTTATCAACCACACCAAAACCGGCCTCAATATTCTTTTAGTTGAATCTTTAGATCTAATGTGGAAGTAAGGTTTTCAAAATTTCTATAATGCGAGCTAGTGGACAATTTTTGTTTTGTCCGGTCTTGTCCAAAATGCATACCAAACTCCTGGTCTTGTCCGAAATGCATGCCAAACTCCTGGTCTTGTCCGAAATGCATGCCAAACTCAGACTAATGAAGGTTTTTTTCTATCTTGCAAATTGAACACAGCCAAAAAGTGTTGAACATGATACTTATTTATAATAATACCCTTAAATATATATGTTTAACCTTAGTTTATTATCTCTTTAATTTTATAATTAAAATATAAACGTCATTTTCAAAATAAATAACACTATAAAAATATTAAAAAAAACACTAAAAATTAAAACTGCATTTTTTAAAAATGCTAAAACACAATTTTCATTTGTACATATCAAAAACTAGTCAGCAATTCTTAAGACAAATGTTGCAAATATTTATTGTTTAGTGAACTCTTTGAATAAAAAGACAGCAGAAAAAATGAAAGGTATTGCAGTCATCAATTTTTGTTTTAATGCTATTTCACAAGAATAAATTAGACTAGGACATAAATTTTTTTTTCTTGTTTTGTCCAGTCCCGTTTTGTATTGTCTTGCAACTGACATGGCCTTATTGTACAGCGGTGGAACTTGCCATATATTTTCTCTTGGATGCTAGATATGTAACTCAAAATTCTCTCTCAATACATTTGTCCGTCCTTCAGTTGTTATGTACTTATTTTACCATACTTCCTTATACAAAGCAGTGTGCCCTCCTAGTTAAAGTATATTTCCGTAATGAGAATTTATTTGTTGGCAACTTGGCATTTACTGCATAGCATTAATTCTAAAATATGTTAATCAGGTTGCTATTGAATATTGGTGCTGTTTGTCAAATGTAATTTTCTCATTGAATCAATGCCCACTGGATGATATTGTTATCACTTATTAAAGTCCATGAAGTTTGCTGCTGTTATCTGTCGGATTCAAGGAGTTCTGGGACTTTTAGAGATGATGGGGTAACTTAGGCATTCCATAAGGAACATGATAGTAAGTACCATATTTATTTGGCAGAATGTGTTTAGGACCTTGAATTTCTTCAATGATATTGCTCAGAAGCCAATGAAGTATTATGTTTCAAGTAATAAACTGAATAGTTGTCTTCCGGGTCTGTCTCCCAAATTACATTTTGTTTGGGAAGCAGACCTGCAAGAAGATGAAGCTAGAGGATCAGCTCCCTTTTTTTTCTCCTGTCTGTTAAACCAGGATGAGTAGTACATGAGTGTCTAGTTCTTTTTTTTTCTAGTGTCTAGTTCTTTTTTTTTTTTTTTCTTTGTGGTGGCAACTTGTTCAATAGCTGTTTCAATCATGATCTGCATTATATGCAGCTTTCTGGCTTATGATGCTGACAACTTTACGACACAATGCAGCTCATAACAAAATCGAAGGTAACACAACGCTTTGATACTGAAATAACTGCTGTTTGACACTAGGATGGGAAGTTCTTTGGAATTTCACGGAGTTCTTCGAAGAAACTATTTATGTCAAACATTATCATCCTTTTACCGTATATTTTATATGATGTTGCCCAAACAAAGGGAAAAATAACCCAAGTTTGTGGTCATTAGTCCTTTAGGATATGTAGGCTGCGTCTATTTGCTGTTGGTGTTGCTTTATCTAAGAATCTCGGTAAAAATGAGAACTGAAGCTGCAGTGGATGATAAAATTCTTTAACTATTCGATTGACTGTAAGACATATCATAATATATCTTTTTGTTTCAGGATTAAAATTGTGATGTTTCGTAGACACATGCAGTGCTCAGAAGACATCATTGAGAAATTAGAGATCTTGAATGAACATGAAGGTTGTGAGGACTTTGGAAAACAATACAAAGTTCATGAAATGATGATGATGGTGATGTATTTGCCTCAGAAAGAATTGCATAACATTAATAATCAATTGCTTGAGAGAGCCTGAAATTCTTGCAAATTCAAAAAGTCCATACTTGGTGAACTTGTGAGGCCATTCCATATGGAAAGAATCAACTGGTGTCTGAGCCGTTGAAGCTAGTCAAGGTAAATTCTCATTCTAGACTATCTTGTCTACCCACAACACATAAATTTGTACAATGCAAATTATTTGACGTGTAAATGACCAAAAGCAGGATTGTGTGCGCTTTTGTTTGAAAAAGTGAGTAGCAAGCACCACGGTGACCTCTACAACAATTATGTATTTTGATCCAGCGATGTGGGACATGTTTATTCAGATGTTCTAAGCCACATTAAGTGGCTATTTGGTATATTGTCTTATAAAATGGCTCAAGCTTATATCACTAAGAAGGGGCACAGCCCATCTCAATTCTGGTGTAGTGGGAGAGAACCTTAATCTTGGGTGCGGGTAGATATTATGAATGGTAGCAGGGTTACTGTGTGGTATGGTCCCTTGATACCAGACATCGGGGGGTTCGAAATTAACCCACCAAAGCCTGAATCAATGGATTACTATTGGGTGAGAGTTCTGTCAGAATACTGGGCAATGGGACCTTTGCAAAATTAGATCACTCGCGGTAACCAAAGGCATACCTATCGGTCCTCAAAACAGTGTTGATCAGAAATTATGGCATCTGGAACAGCATATGAGTTTCATTGTGAGATCAGCATGTAAAGCAACCAAGAGTCACTCTGGGGCTGTCATTACATTCAGGTCATCTCCCGAAATGAAACTTTTGATGTTCAAACGAGATTAGCAGGTATTAGTGTTGTGGCGAGTTATCAAGAGGCAAATTTTGTGAAGATGGGATATACATTGTTGGTTTAATTGCTACTTCCCTCTAAATAGGAGATGCTCTTGTGTACTCCAGACAGCAGTTCACCTTGCCAGTAAACATTAATGGGATCGAGGATACACTGTTTGTGGCTTAATCAAGGCTGTCTCGAACTCAAGATCCCATTCTGTTGGAAGTTGCAGCAATAGTGCAAAGAATTTCTGTTTGTAAAGGGGTACTCTGCACTGATATCTAAAATTTTCACCAGATCCCATTAAAATATCCACTATTCATTTGGTTACTTAAAACTTTTTTAATTTGGGAAAAATATATGTTTTGCCCTCTGCACTCTTTTTTTCTTGATTTACCCTCTTCACTTTTATTTGTATACATTGGGATCTTACACTTTTATTGTATGAATTGTTCGTATTCAAGGGTGACGGTAAATGTGTTGAGTTGCACATTATGGTTTCTGTCACTATTCATAAGTGTAGGATAGTCCAGTTATATAGGAAATTAACTCATACTAGATTTTGCATTGAAAATTTTCGTACTTTTATATTCATAATTTAATTGTTAATTAAACTTACTATGAATTTCGAAAACATATAGTTTTTTCATTTTCTAGTGTCAGTCACATGCCCTTTGATTTGGGTTATGACACGATTTCACCTTTAAATCCTCTAATTTAACCAATAAAGCCTTTTCTTTTCTTCGCTTTATGTTCTTGGACTCGAAATGGAGCCACAACCACCACTGCCAGTCTGCCACCTCTTTTGCCATCAAAACAATACAATCAAGAGTAACAATCATCATTACATGAGTTAGACTTTGACAGTATTTAGCCATCAAAAGTCTTAGGTAAAAGAGACATGGTCAAACCCCATCAAAACAATACAATCAAGAGTAACAATCATCATTACATGAGTTAGACTACAATATTTAGCCATCAAAAGTCTTAGGTAAAGGAGACATGAGCATGGATGTAAACAAGTCAAACCGAATCGAGTTTTGGTTAGCTCAGATTTAGTTTATTTATAATCAAGCCGAGTTCATTATACCACTTATTATTTGTGAGCTTAAATGAGTCAATTTTTTTTAAAAAAAATAAAAACTATAAATTAAAATTATACATAAAAAAATTTAAAATAAATTATAATACATTTAATGAAATTATGATTTTATTCTAATAATATATTTTTTAAATATTATTTACAATAAAAATTTATATATTATACATATAAAATTAAATTATTAATACATTAAAATTACAAGCAGCTCGCGAGTTTTTGAGCTTGTTCACGAGCTTTCATGAGCCGAGCTTTGAATTGTTTGAGCTCAGCTAATTTATTAAATGAACTTCAATATAGGAGTTCGAACGAGCTTCAATATAAGAGTTCGAACGAGCTTTTATTGAATCGAGTTTCGAGTAGCTCACAAGTAGTTTTGCTCGTTTACAGCCCTAGCCATGGGCATGGTGTTTTTGAGGCTAACTGTTGTGCAAGGTTAGGGGTGTTCATCGGTCGGTTCGGTCGGTTTTTGGTATTTTTCTGACCGAACCAAAATAACCGAATTTGAAGAAATCAGAACCGAACCGAACCGAATTTGGTCCAAAATCGAACTGAACCGAACCAAAATTTTTAAAAATATTGATTATTTTTATATTTTATATTAAATTTGTATATATTTTTTTAAAAATATTTAGAAAAATTAAAATAAAAAATAAAAAATCGGTTATCTCGGTTAATTGAAATTTTTTTTTACAAAAAATTGAACCGAACCAAATTTTGGTTCGATTCTAAAAATTCAAAAATTTTAAAAATATAAACCAAATAGTGTCGGTTAAATTTTTGGTTCGGCCATTTCGGAGGGCATGAACACCCCTATGCAAGGTGGGAGATCAACTCTCCGTATGAAATTTGACGCGGACCATTGTGCAAGATAGAAAATTCAGATCTTAAGAAAACATTCTAACAAAAATAATAATTCATTTCCTTCTCATTTTACTTTCTTCATTAGAGAATTCAGAATCTCTGAAAAAATACATAGAGGATGCATTCTTATAACAATACTCTTCTATAGTGGTGGTTAATAATTTAGAGGATGAATGGTGGGCGTTATGGGTGTTATATTGATAGTAGTGGTGGTAATGGAGGTGGTGCTATGGGAGTTATATTAAGGGTAGTGGCGGCAATGGTAGTGGTAAGAAAATTTGAATTTTTTTGTTAATTGAGGGCGTTTAGTTGGTAAGAAGATTTCGAAAAGTAAAAGTTATAAAAAGTAAATAAATTTAATTTTAAAATTAAAAAATGAGTAGACATATGGCGCTGATGTAGGCCATTTATCCTATTTAATTCAGGTGAAATTTTTTTTAAAAGAAAATTGTAGTTTTTTTTTTCTTGGATGTCTCCTCCATATAAGCTTCACGTCATATTTATTGGGTGGAAATAATTTTGGGTACTTTTTTGTGAAAATAAAATTAAAGATTGAAAAACTTTAAATGACCAAATGAATATTAGATATTTTAATGGTTTTAATAAAAATTTTAGTAAAAAAATACTCATTTGTGAATTTGAACATATTTGTAAATAAATTTGCAGATTTGATAGCAAAACATTGTATTATGATGCTGATGATGCGCTTCTCAAAGCCCTTTAATGTATATATATATATTTTTTGAACTATGTATGAGATTAACATTAATACCAACCAAAATGCATTTTTGCACTAATAGATGGCTAAATAGAGAAATAATTACAAAAAAGGATAAAAATCTCCTACTACTAGTCATCATAAATTCAAATTCCAAAATAGGGCTTCTAAGGGCCAGTCTAGCTAAACTAATGATGATTGTTAGCCCCTTTTTATGCTTCTTTGCCACCCTCTCTTCAGTCTCGGCATATTACATCTACAGAAATTTGTACTTGTATAATTTTATCACTTTATCTTATGTACTCCAAATTTTACCAAATTAATATTTCAACTTGTTTATAATCTATTATGTTAAATATATGTTGCTCCATTTACAAAACATATGGAATGACACGTTAACATACAAATAGTAGTAAAATGGCAAGTTCATGTAAGTATAGGGAGCAAAGTGGAAAATTCATACAAACATAAGTGTTTATATTATAGGTTATATACAAGTTAAGGTGTTAATTTAGCAAAATTGAAAATACATAAGTTAAAGTGATAAATTCATAGTGGCCACAAATGTATTATGTCCATAGGGATAAACAATGATATATAGTTAAATCCTTGCTAGTTAGGTGGCTAGTAAAAGTAAGGTTGTAAAGTCTTATCACTTCTTCTATAGGTTGTCCACTGTTCATCTTCATCATCCCTTTCTGCACCATGCTTACTTCAGGGCTATTTACCAATTTATGTTTCAAAAATCCATAAATTCCTAATTTATGGTTACTATTCAAAAAATTCCAGTTTTTGTGGTTGGAGTTTTGAAAAATTCCAAAATTGTGGTCCTTTTTCGACAGATGGGTTTGACCAAGGCATTTCGCCAATGTGACAGG
>CATIWO010262890.1:0-28810 GCA_949673435.1 Macaranga tanarius | reverse complement strand
TTAGGTCGATGATGATTTAAATGTTATAAAGATTAAATAAAAGCTTGGGAATTAGGATATTAATAATTTAGAGGGAAAGTTGGGGATGGAGGGATAGAAAGAGAGAAGCGAAGCTTATCCACATGAGCTAACGTGGAAGGTGAGATTGTGTTGGTGGTAATGGGTTTGATGGGGTATTTTTAAACAAAGGGAAATTGCTAGACGTTGGAATTTAGTAAGAGGTGGTGGCTTTGTGGGCTTGGAATTTAGAGATGGAAACGGAACCATTCCAACTTAGACCTTGGTCTTTTTCTCCTATTATTCAATTGAATGCTAAGTCTTCTTCTTCCTCTTTCTTTGCATCTAGAGTATCTTTTAAGTGGGGTCTTCCAAATCTAATCACTATTTTGCTATATTATCTAGTTAATGTGTTTGGAAAAAAAAAATCTACTTAATGTGTGAATGCAATTTAAGATTAAGAATGGATTTCAACTACCTTTATAAAGTAACGTTAACATAATGATGACCTTCTATTTTGAATTTTGAAAATTTACCTTATATTGGTATTAAAATATACATCCAAATCTATATATAAAAAAACTCTTTCTTTTTTTTGTTAATTTTCTTATAAAATAAATTTTATTATGTAAAAATATATATATCCCACACATTGTAACTTTTCTGTTCAAAAAAAAAAAAAAAAAAACAAATTGTAACTTTTCATAATTCGAGTTTAACTCATAGTTTCAATAGAATTTTATGTAGTGTATGCTCCTTAAATTACAAGTCTATTTGTTAAACGTATATGTTGTTGATAGAATACTTATTTATAGTCAATAATACTGAAGTAATAGCAAATGCATTTGCACCTTACAAATTTATGAATGATAGGTATAGTGTAATTGAAATGCTTCCTAGCTACACTTGAATTATTCGGCATGCAATATTTGTTCATTTTTTTTGGTTCCCCATGACCCATTATATATCATGAAAACAACAAATTAAACAGGCAATAATTATTAACTTTTGATGAGCATGATAATATATAGTGAGATATGTATGTTGTCAATTTTAAAGCACCACATCATGAGCATTTTGTATTGAAAAGTGGATATAAATATATGATTTTCATTAATTATGTTTTGTAAAATATTAAATGTGGAGAAGGTGGTGTGTTCATAGAGATAATAGATTCGAATCTTTCTCATATTATATAGTCCTATCTACTTTGTTGATTTTCATTTTCCTTCAATTCAATTCTACCCTCCACTCTTTAATTTTCTCACCAAATGTAAAATAAATGATCTGGGTGTGGTCAGTCTTTCTACAAAAAGAGTATAACAATTGCCATTGTTGTTGGCTTTATGAGGATACTCAAAATTGTCCACACTGTGAGGGAGGAAAATGACTACCCTTTAATTGCAATTTCATTCATTTTTAAAGGCACATGAGATGTTTATACGAATTTATGGTCTAAAACGAAGATTATATTATTCACGTACCTACCAAGTCAGGAAATTTCATATTTTTAAAGACTCTCCACAGTCTTACTTTAGCCAAATTGTCTTCCTCTGTTTGCAATTATATGAACATGAAAATGACTTTCTTTTCTTGGATTTTATCTTCATGTAGACTTGTCTAATCTCTATAGGTCTTCCTTTTCTTCTTGTTCTTCTTCAAATAGTGGCAAAAAAGTTTTTTTTAGGATAAATTTTTGTGTATCAAATTTGATTATTCAAATTTAATTAGCTTATTTTAAGCATACAAAATATAGAAGTATATATAATATATTATTTCATACTTATCATTTCACTATTTTTACTTGTCTAAATAGAAGAAAATCTAATAGCTTATAGTTATATAATAGAAGAAAATCTATATTATATTATATATAATATAGAAGTATACATAATATATTATTTCATACTTATCATTTCACTATTTTTACTTGTCTAAATAGAAGAAAATCTAATAGCCTATAGTTATATAATTAACTATGGTTTAGCATAGAATTGTCTTAGATTTTATTCTTTATTAACACATGACTAATATCAATCTCGAAAATCTATATTTTTTTTCTTTTTTCCTTCAAGTTGTTGATATAAAAGAGTTTCTCTTTTATTATATTAATTTTGTGTACAAAGTTAGATTTATTTTCAAAATTTAATTAGAAAAAATACATCTATACATATAAATGAACAAGCTCATGTTTAATGAAATATAACATGAGATTATCTTTCAAATTATCCCACTTATCTACAAAATATTTTCATAGTATATTTGAATATATAATTAACTTTTGTTTGTATACGAGGCTAATGTTCATTAAAAAAATTAACAGGATAAAAATTTGAACACGAGATCTCAAACTATACAATATTCTCATAAAAAAAATTAAATAAAACCTTACCCCATTTAATTAAAGTTTTAGTTTAATTGAACCTCGTCTTATGTATTATTCAAAACTAAATAAGAGTCAACAGTGAGAGAAGAGAATCCAGCTTGGGTCGGAGCCATGTTTGTTTATTTTTTTGATTTTATTTATGTTTATGTGCTTATTTCGTTTCATGTGTTGTAGTTTAGTTAATATTTTTTAGTTGTATTTTTAAGTTTGTTAGCTTAGATAGTGTTTTTTTAGTTGTGTTTTTAAGTTTGTTTGCTTAATTAGTATTGTGTTTGTATTTTTCTTTTGAACGCTCTTCTGCCATCATTAGTTAGCTTTGAGTAATTTGACTAGAAGTGGTATCTAATATGGGGATCTCTAAGTTGGTAGGGAGTCATCTTTAGTTTCTATAGTTAATCCCCTCTGAATCTCTAACAACAAAAAAAAAAAATTTATATTACTACATTGTAGTAATTTTTTCTCCAATTCGTTGTATACTTCTCTTAGAAATGTTAAAAAAAAAAAAAAAATCAAGCAGGAGTTAGGTCATGGGTTTCAAATTTTTTGACATGAGAAAAATCTTAATGGAGGAAGCTTTAATTAAACATGATATTATATTCATAATAAAAGGACAGTTCAATAAGTGCTTGGGACCAATTATAAGCATCAAAATGGCAGGTAAGGAGCATTAACATGTGTAACCAATTTTTTTTTAGCTTTATATGCACATTTTGTGTTTAATGAATTGTACTTGAAATTCATGAAACTTACCCAACTAAACTATAATGTGGCAGTAGCTGGTGGGAATGTGCCAGTATTGTATCTTAAATCCCCATCTCAACCACTACAGTCACCAACCACTATTACTATGCTAAAACCATTACTAATGTTAATTTTTTTTTCTTTGAGTTGCATTATTAATGGTATTGAACCTACATTGTGATAAGCATCACCAAAAATTTTTTTGGATAACTTAATGAATAGAAGGCTATGTTAAATATTTTTCTTGTTAATTTTTAATTTAGTGGTCACGTGCCAAGCAAGTATCAGTTTTTGCCACTTAGTGATTAAGGACTACCTAAAAAATATTTGCTTACCTAAAAATGATGCATTCTTTTATAATTTCAAATGAAATCTATCTTTCATTTCAAATCACATTATCAACCAAAAACTTATGGAGATGATAGGTCTTGATATTATTATTAATATCTATTTTCAATTTGAGAGCATATATATATATATGTATAAAACTAAAAACATTATTATATATTTCCATCTTTCAAATAATATCTGCATTGTATTCTATATTTTAATTAACATTATAGGTCATATTTATACAATTTCAACCATTGAATTCAAAATCAATGGTTGAAATTTTATCATCTAACAAATAACCACTTATGTTTTAGTAAAATTCAACGTTGCATTTAAATTTAAAAGTGAAATTATAGACATAATAGGTCATATTTATATATAACATGAGAAGGTCTAAATTCAATTTTTCAACCAAAATTTTACTTAAAAAAAAAAAATTCAGACATAAAATTTTTCTCAATTAAAATTTAAATACTAAACATAATCATTATATTTGATATTTTTGATATTCAGTAGCCATATAGGATCCTGTAATTTTGGAATTTAAGTTGAGTGGATGCATAAATTGAAGTTGTATTTAATATTTTCAGTATTTAAAATCTATATACACTCTAAATATTTTAAAATTCAAGTCTAGTGAATACCATAAAAGGAAGTTTGAGTCTTGTAGATCTCATAAAAGAGATATATCTCTTCAATCATCTATTTCTTTATATATATAATTCAAATTAAAAATTTTATTTAAGAAAATATAAACCCTCCATTAATTGAACTAATAAATATTAATACACTAAATATTTAATTTAAAATTCTTGGATTATTAAGGAAAAATTTCTAAAATGTTTCTAGATATTAAAAAAAATGGGCATAAACTTTTCACTAGGTTTGTGGATAAACCTTCATCTTCTTTCTTTTGTCTATTTTTTTGTCCCATTCCCATTAAGAAGCTTCTTTCTTCGCGTATTCGGGTCGGACAGACCCAATCTCCGCGTTTAACGGCGGAAAAGCTCCACCGCCATCGATTGGTACACGTCGCATCCACCGATTTGCAAGACCGCGGTGGAATCCAATTTTCGGTTACCGCTATTTTGTATTTTTTAATAATAATTTTAATGCGCGGCCAAGCACGTGACTGTGGTCTGTGACCTCTATGTCCAACACGTGGCATGATTTCTCTCGTGCTACACCCACCATTATCTACTTCTTACCTGTCGGATCTTAGGTGGCAGATTATGTCACATCCACCGGTGCCAAACAGGCAGTTTGATTGCTGCCACGTGGAATTTACAGTTGGACTGGTGAAAAAAATTGGCATGCACGTTTAGCTATCAGGAAGAGAAAATGAAGAATATGAAATTAATTGTATTATATAAGCATTTATAATAAACGCAATTTATTATGTAAAATTTTCTTTGTATTGTTATAATTTTTTATACATTTTAACGAAGTGATAATAAAATTTTAAATTAAAAATTTCTTAAATTTTTATATTTTAATTTGTTAATTGGAATTATTTTGAATGTGTAGAAAGTGTTATATTGTTAATAAAGAGTGATTTTATTGGTTATTTTTAATTGTGACCGAGTTGTATAGGATTTAAGATTAAATTTGGACGATAATCATTTGTTTTATTGTCTAAACTTATAGTATCTAAATACTATTAGCATCTGTCAATTCAGATAGAATTACAAAAATGATAAAAAAATTATAACAACCAATTTAACGCAAATGAATATTTTACGATTTGAATTTGAAATATCTCTTAATCGAGAATAATCTCTTACCAAATGTTCTGTAGTTATTAATTTACATTTATTACTATTAATATAAATTTATTATCTTAAGGATGATAGATAAAAATCAATAAATAAAAAAATATTGTTCAATAAAAAACGAAGAAAAGGAATATTTAATGTTATATAGTGTGTGGAATAATAATAATGTTGGTGTATTTTTTTGACTTTGAAGGGAGTCAAATGTGAGCTATACACAGCTATCAAAAGTTCAAAACAGAGGTTTTCCTGGCAAGGAAGCATGTTTTCTGGCCTATAATGGAGTTCTATTTATTTATTTTGGTTGTGGCGGAGCATGATATGCATAAAACATGAATTTATGATTTATTTAATAAAATAATGAATTATTTTGATTTCATGATGATGCAAACTATACATGAACTTTAATTTAATTAATATATGTTTTGTACTGTATATTTTCATAACCATTGACTAAAAGGGTTAATCATATATATATATATATATATATATATATATATATATATATATATATATATATATATATGAGATGCATAGTGAGTTTTGAAAGCTCTCAATACACTTCTTTTAAATATTAAAAGAAAAAATTGCTTCTTGCTGTTTGATTGGTAATTGATGCATAAATAGTTTCTCATATCATATGGTTGATGGAAATATTTATTTTCTTATAAATTGTTTATGATATTATATACAATTTATATTTGAAATGTATATATTTTTTTAAAAATATACAAATTAAAAAAAAAAAAGAAAAAATAGAAATGAAGAAGTGATCCATTAATTGATTAATATTTAAAAAAAATTTAAAAAGTAGAAGTAGAACATTGTTGTTATTGAATTGTGAAATCAATTTTTATCTAATTAAAAAAAAAAAGAATAACTGCCTCTCATTGTATTAAAATATAGATTATTTTTACTATTAATAAAAAATAAATATATTACAATTGAATTAATAAATGTTCATAAGATATTCTTGATACCATAATGAAAAAAATAGATACATTATATGTAAGATCCCTTCATTAATAAACTCTATACATATTGGGTTAGTTTTAAGAATTTGTTTGAACCTTTTCCTTTTCTTATATAGACATAGACTAGATTAGGAAGAATGAAGAATATGAATAGGATCATGTACAAAGATGCTTCCATTTATGATAGGATATATTTGTTTGTACATATAAATACAATTGGCATAAATTAATTTAGTGATCAATGTATATAAAATATATTTTCGTGTGTATTATATATCCCCGGGGATGCTAACAAATTTTGTGTTTTCTTTAAATGTTACTAATGATATGAGGTAATGTTTTTACAATATTATAAAAATGAAGAGGTAATATTCCTTTCTAAAAGAAAAGAGCCAAAAAGATTATTCTTTCTTTTTGATAAACTGCTTATTATACATGACAATCAAGCTATGTCACAGCTTTTTTTTTTTTTAATAATTAAGAGCAATTAATCCGCATTGCACTCCACCATATAGAAAAAAGGGGCCATCCAAAGCATTTTTGTCACATTACTTGAGACCAAAATGTATACATTTCAACATTTAATTTGAGTATGCTATTAAAAAGAACATTTAATTTGAGTATATTCTTTATTGACTAGACCTTGTGCACTAGTTATCAAAGAACAAGAACTTTGAAAAGACTGCAAATCCTTTCCCATTGTTCCACTCAACTTTCTTTCTTGTGGAATTCTTGTTTGATGATATGAAGGAAGAGATAAAGAAAACAATTTTGAAAATTAAGGCTAATTATATAAGATAACCTAAATATATAATAATATATACTATTATTTAACTTAATACTTTTGTATTAAGTTATTTTACATTCTGATATGATTTTATATTTTTAATATATATTATCTTTTATAGTTGAAAAATATTTTTAATTAAAATAATTTTGATAAATTAATTAATGCTACAATAGATTATATAATGGGTTGATATATAGCCGTTAAGCAATATTATTTTTTTTTCAAAATGTTACTTTGCTCAGTGTAATTATATATAATAATCAATTAATTAAGAGCAATTTTAGATCAGCATATGTTGATCAACTTGCGTCATTACCCTTTTCTTTAAACCTTTATCATTGATGTTGATATATCTTAATAAGATTCCTTTATAAGATGATAAAGAAATTAAATACTCTACCCCACAAGGAATTTTCAAAAGAATAACAACAACAATAATAATATTAATCTAATTAGAAACAACTTAATTTGTGTCTCTTGCTAATCAATTTAATAAGCAAATTTTTAAAAAAATGGATAACGCTGCTTCCTTCTTGTCCTCACATGAACTTGCAATGGATAAACATTGCATGAAAGAGATGAGAGCATTTGCCTCCTTAACGCAAGTCATAAATCATTAATAGATTCTTAAACATATATATGGTGGGAAACAGGTTTAATCAAAGAAAAAGAATTTTGGGAGGCTCCATGCATCCCTTTACGTTTGTGTAATGCTTATCATGCCTGTCATATCATATGTTTATCTTTAATTAATATTTTATTAATTAATTTTGTCTAAATTTTACTATAGTTAAATTTGAAATGGAGTTGGAGCTCTACCCAATTTGATTTAGATATGTTCCTTTTGATTTAACAATTAAACACTGCAGTTGGCCAAGTCTATGAAAAAATTCCAAGTTCAAAGAACATCAATTTTCCATTAAGATGAGAAAAAAAAAAAAAAAAAAAAACTCACCAATCAATCAAGGTGATGGTAAGGGTTTAAAATTCATATAATAGCAATGCGCGGATTGAGGGCTTCTTCTCATTTCTTATCGATAAGAAAATGGTGGGAGTCTTTTTCACAAAGTTCCACGACAACACTTCATACTAATAGAATTAGTTAAAGGAATATTTTTTTTTAATTTAAATCTTATTTTTAAAAAAAATTAAATAAACTAATTAACGTCAATTAAAGTAAAATTTATTCGGTTTTATTTTGAATTCATACAATATAAATTTAATGAACTTATGAAGGTTTAATTTACATCACTTATATGCTACTTCCTTATATTTCGTCAATGCGGACTATTTCCAACAAGAATAAAAATGATGCATTCCAATTGGGTTTGATCCATTGTTTTAAGTATGTATCATTCCATTCCAAGTGTGAATGTCCATACTCTGCTTTTATTTTAGCTGGCTAAACGAATTCCAATGGATATTTATGAAACTTTGAGCTAACATGTGGAGTGTTTCTCATATTTGGCCCTTTTAGGATTTGTTGATAAAAGGGTAAAAAAAAAAGAGGCCTTCAATAGCAACATGGCTCCATTATTAGCCACCTTTTTTGACAATTACAATACCTCAAAAGCAACATGCTGCAAGAATTCAGGCAAAGATTTTTCATCATATATATATTGGGGTTAGAATGGGTGAACATGATATAAGTAAATGGTTGCTCCTTTCAACTTATTATAGTTAGATCTTAGATGGATAACACCAACTCAATGCTCAACATGAGTTAGAGGTCAGTCCAATTCAACTTTTACTATTTGAATTTGACATGTAAAGGGAGAATCCAATGCTCATAAACTTGCAAGTAACGTAATCTGTGTATTTGAATTAGTATATCATCTAGGTCTGATGAAAATTAATTGTATAGATTGACAATAATAGAATTCAACTGTTAAATTTCGGGATATTTTTGGACAGAAGCAGCAAAATTAATTTTTAATGACGTGTTAAATAACTTAAAAAATAGATCCATTGATATTTTATCAATTAATTTTTAACATAAAGTTGTGAGATAACCTATTAAGTTGGATAAGAAATGGCAAAGATAGCACTATTTTGCCATTTATTGGTTAAATGAATACAACAATCTACAAATTTTATTCAATTATTGAAGTTTTGTGTGTTTGACAAGTGATGATAAAGAGAAAAAAAACACCACACAAATTGGACCCTCTAAGCTGTCTTGGTAGACCACTTCAACAGATTCAAGACATTGGTGCAAATATTCATCTAGATTGCAACCTTTACCTAAATCAATTAGTAATTAATCATGTATGTTCAACGCGCATTATTTTTGTAATTAATATCTGACTAAGGTAGGTTTAGGTTATGTCTAAATCATTTCTAATGTTTTATCTTGAGATTTGAATTTTTAATCTTCACATATTTAATTATTGAACTATTAACTTCAAGTTCACAATGTCTTTTTTAAAAAAGACTATTGATTGTATAATTTCTATTTTATTATTAAATTTTGATTTAACAACTCCATCTTTTTTCTTATAGAATTTCAATTGGGTTGGGAGAGATTCGGTTGGTTGGGCAAAACAATTTAATGTTCCCCATTTCTCCTATAAAATTTTTGACAATTTTTGTGGGGATTATTAAGATTAGTCCATCTTTCTTTTTTATCAAGTCAATGTTAAGGTAGGTTTAGATTAGTCCATTAATGGTGTAGCTTGTTGCAAAAACTGTCACATGAATTCTATACAATTTGATGTTTGAGAAAAGACAGCCAATTTGTTTGTTTGCTTTCTTTTTAAATTCTAGTTGAAGAGAACCATTTGAGTCTATTTTTAAAAAAATATTTTCATAGAAATTTTAACAGTTAGCTGTTAGTAGAAAAATAGATATATATTTATAAAAGACTTCAAATTATTAATGTTTTCTGTTAATTAAAAAAAATATATAATTTTTTAATTGCAGGTAGATTTGTACTTTTTTTCTAATAAAAAGGGTGAGTAAATTTCATAAACTCAACATATTTAGATATTAATAAGGAGTTGTCAAGATTAGATGTGGACGAGGGTGGCACCACCCCACTCAAAGTGGGTAGATTGAGCTTGGAGGCAATTAATGTGTATGAAGCATTAGGTGTGGTGCCAACCACATGCACCATTTGGACATGAAAGCATGGTGTCTATTGATCATCCTATTGCTTATCCAATTTGATGACCATAAAGAACAAAAAGTTTTAGATAGGGAAAGAATGTGAATATTTATTAGAGATATAATATGCTCAACAATTGCCACTAAAATTAGTCGTCTTGTTAATGTCCACGGCTTTGAGATTTTAGTTCTCTTTTTTTTTAAAAAAATAAAATTTCTAGATAATTATTATAAATATTATTCTCTATAATTGAATAGCAAACCTATGAAATTTCTAGTGGTTAATATTACTTTTTCATATTTTATATATTAACATTTTGATTTTATTGATAAATCGCAACCTCATGTCATTTATTCCTTTCTCGAATATTATATTTTCACTTGAGTGTAATTTATATACCAATAATATTTTTGCTTTTTTTATAAAAAACAATGTTATATTTAAATTTATATAATTCCAAGAAATTTTAGACTTATATGGTCATAAATTCGAAACCCATTTGCACCAATTTTTGGATCATACAAAAGGAATTTAAATTTATGGAGCACAAGTGATATTCACACACATATATATATATATAGTTACTATAGGTTAAAGTCTAGATGATATCAACAAGGAACAAGAGAATCTTATCCCGTGCCCCAGTCAAATTTCCATTATGCATTCCTTGCTTCTTTGATCATATAAATCTTATAAGTAGAAAATATTATTATATCAACTACTTGCTCCTCTTTTTTATATTCATTATTTCCAATAATATTTAGTGGTGTTTCTATTTGAAATAGCTCTTATATTTCAATGTTCAATAAAAATAAATAAGAAAAAGACATTAAGTAGTTCAATTGGCATTATGTTGACCATTATTGTGTCATGACTTATTAAGAAAAATATTATTATCATTAGTATTTGATATAACCTAAGAAATATATGTAAGAATACTTCAAGATTGATATCTTTGTAAGATAAGTTCAAGATAATTTGTTCCACCACTAATTCCAAACAAAGTGTTAGGAGAAAGGTGATTTAAGTCTTTATAAATTGTTTTTTTAGTTTTGAACATTATAAGGTCAAAGTTACTGCCTTTGAAAAAACATAAAATTAAATTTGAATTAAATCAATATATATGACCGACCTGCCTCCTTGTGTTCATATATGATGTTGAAAGTGGATAACATTACACAATATGTTTTGACCTTTTTTTTTCCCCCTCATTGTGGCAAGTCTTTAGTCTTTGATGAAACTTATAAAAATAATTATCAATTGGATCATCCAATATTGTTATGTTCTTATCAATTCATTCCAATTCACATCTTTATTTCTTTTTTGTGCTGAATTATATAAATTGAACAAGGCTTAATTTATGAACATCCTTTTAACCTTATTATGTTCTGTGAGTTTATCTTTTCGGCTTTTAAATTAACTATTTTAATATCTCAATTTGCTAAAAATACTATTAATAAATATTTTTTTAACTAGTTTAGATGTATAAATAGTTTTATTTAAAATTAGAAAAATATCATCTAAACATCACAATAATGCTGACAAATGTTAGTAAGTTTTATTTTTTTTTTAAGTTGAGATGTTTAAATAATCAACTGTAAGTTAGAAAAGTCAAATTGATAAAAAATGTGACCTTCAGGGAAATGGAAATATATTAGGCAAATTGAAAAATGATAAACTTACATAAACCTTTATTTTGTTAACTTTTCCAAGTGTTTAAAGGCTATATAATACTGGTCATTCGGAATTTTATATTGGTTATGGAGTGTGTGTGTGTTTGGGTCATATGGGTTAGCACGCCTTTATAAATTTGTCATAGTTTTGTGAAGGAGTGTGTCCTGTCCCTAACCCAGTGTATGTTTATGTTTATGTGTTTTGTAAATTTCAAAAAAAAAATACAATTACAAATGTGTACGGTGTGATATCTCCCATTCACATGAATCGAGGAGTGGGCTGGTCTTTCGGGATCCCACATTGGTTGTGGAGTGTGTGTGTGGTTGGTTATATGGGTTAGCACGCCTTTACAAAATTGTCATGGTTTTGTGGAGTGTGTTCTATCCCCGATTCAGTGTGTGTTTGTGTGTTTTGTTAATTTTTTTTTTTAAAAAGGCTATATAATACTAGCAAAACATATCCTTTAATACTTTACCTTAAGAATGCTGGACTTTATCATGCTATTTTCAGTTGATAAGTTGGCCCAAAACTTTATGATGCCATTTTGAGTTAATAAGTTGGCCCAAAACCAAAATGGAAAGGAATAATGTGTAGTAAGAGGACCATTTCATTAGAGTCCGATATGGAAAGATATACTCACCTCTAAAGGCCTTTCCCAATGTTCTGCAGCTGGTTCGACCAAATATTGTGGGCTGCAGCCACCAAGTTCAATACAGTATACATACAGCAACTTGCAGACCACATCATTACCAACGTCCTAAACAGCATTAAGTTTTTCCAGCAATTTGGCAAGAGCACCTGAGCAGAATTCCCAATTTCAATTTTAAAGATCATGCACCTTGAACTCTGTTCCTTTCATGGCCACATTCATATTTTAACTTTGCTTGAACCAAGCAAACTTTGTTGTTGAAATGGATATAAACGATTAGAAAGTTGATGTTTTTAACTGTGATCCTGTGTAGCAATTAGAAAATCGAAGGAACAAGGACCAAGTGAAAGAGATTCAATCCAACCAAAATATAGTACTTCTGAAGAGACAAGAGTAACATCCTAAAAATGTATGTGAAACTTTGCTAAATTAAAAAATTAAAAATGCTCAAGGAACAAAACTGAGTAATAAAAACACCAGAAACAGTTGGGCAAATTTCACATCTAACAGTCCTATGATAGTAACCTATATGAAACTTAGTCAAATAGGCTGAAACCCATATCATCATCAGACTCCTCAGCTGGTTCTTCCTTCTTCTCCTCTTCCTTGGCAGCAGCAGCAGCTGGTGCAGCGGCTGCAGCAGCCGGTGCAGCAGCAGCAGCCACTGCAAACTTGCTAGGGTCCTGCAATCACAAACATGAATACAATTAACAAAAAGAAACAGGTACAATACCTTTACCACTTGAGATGCTATTGGAATCCAGTAACTTATGCATCAACCTACCTCCAGGTACTCCTTGACTTGCTCTGCCTGTGGGAAGCTGTACTCAGTTGCAACTGCAACAGCCAAGACATTCTTGTAGGCATTGATAAACATATGTGGGGCAGCAGCCAAGGTTGGGTATGAGATAGCCAATGCCAGTGAGGTGACCATGGAGACACCAACAGCAAACTTCTCAATGAGATCATCCTCGGTCAGATCAAGTACCTCTGGGCTGAACACAGAGCCATTGTCATAGACAGACAGGACAATAAGACCATATGAAAATGGCCTTATGCCAAGCTTTGCCAACAGAGCAGCTTCAGAAGAACCGACCTTATCACCCTTTCTGATCAGCTCCACAGGGGTGATAATTTCAACAGTACCCTTGTTAATCTTGGTGGGAATGTTGAGCACCTAAATTCAATGGAATAAAAGCAACTCTTAGTTTTGATATATTCAATTATCAATGAATAACGAGCAGACACATCATCTTCACAATAAAGGTTTGACAACAGAAACAAACCTGGAAGAAAGAGGTTTGAGAGGGGTCAAGCCCTGTATTGCCTGGAGGAACAACAACATCAATTGGGGCAACCAAACCAACACGAGCAGGAGCTCCGACCTGTTCATTCACAATGTACAATATGTTGGCAAAACGAGTTAAAGAACAAAGATGCTTGAAGCAATACACATGTCAAGCATTAAGACACAATGCATGATCAGATAAAAACATTGAGGAATGCACAGAGAAATAGGAAATAGGCCACTGGCATCTAACAATAGCTTATATATTGAAATACTGCTTCAAAAAAGTCAGCAATGCCTTAACCTTAAGTAACTACTGGGAATTTCACTTCTCAAGAAACAAATAAAATCTAGAATATCAAAAAAAATAAAGAGCAACTGACCACTACTGCAGCTCGATAAAAACTCAAACCTAAAGCTAACATCATATATCCTAATTGAAACATTGTACAATTAACAACTAAAGAAACTTAGTAACGCACTTTAATGTAGATGTTATGCCACCATTATACAAGTAATTTCTGATAGCTAAACACTGTAAATTGAGTATAAGTAATACATTCAACGGAAATTCTAAGCTTAATGTACATTGGTAGACACAAAATTTCTAGAACTAGAATTAACAACTAAATTTCTAGAATACCAACAAAATATTCACCTGAACTATCATAAAATATCCAACAATAAATGGAACAACAAAAATGTACCTTGTACTTGGCAACCTCCTCACTCACTTCCTTGAGGTCACCCTTAGTGAAAATCAAACCCACATTACCCTGGTACAAAGAACAAAACTCAAATCAATAACCACTAATCAATTTCATTAATCACAATATACCCAATTCTCCAACTACACATATCAACCTTTAAGCATAAAAAACAATAAAAATTGCAAATCAAAACCACCCTTTAAGGCAAAAATCATAAATTCACCATCCCCAATTCATCTTCAAAAAGAAACAATTTTTAACACAAAACGCTCAATAAATTGGCCACTAAAATCTGATATATACCTGAAGGAGAGGGATAAGGTTAAGGAAAATATTGTTTCCAGTTTTTTCAGCATGAACTCTGATAGACCTTTTCATCATAGTATTCTTCCCCATAAGTACAACAGAGTCACCTCTTAAACCTTTCCTGATATTTTGAAGCTGATTAGACCCAACATTATCAGCTGCCACAATCAAGATCTGGCTGTACTCATCTAGCAATTGGCATATCTTAGCATCATATGCTATCTTCTTGTCAGCTTTTGATGGGGCCATTTGACTTATACAACAATTACAACTATCTAAAGACTCTAACTTTACAATAAAATTAGAGGGCCAAGACGAAGCTCTACGGCGACTAAGTCAAGGCGGACAGCGGCGGTGCCGTCTCTTTAACCTCCGATTCAAATGGGTATTGAGAGAATTTGAAGAGAAAGTGAAAAGCTTTTTTGTGGAAATGAAATTTAGGGTTTCAGTTTGGTTTTATAGTGAAATCAGAAATTAGGGTTTTTGCTGTGACCTAGATCGGATGGTTGGTGTTGATTTGATTAGATTGGGGTTTTATTGGGCTGGATTAGGTCTTTTGGTTCATTTAATATGAGATCACTATTAAATTAGCCCATATTTGTTTTTTTTTTTATCAGGGTGAAGTCTTGCACATAAATTTTTTTAAGACGGGATTAAAAAATTATAATTTGGAGATAATAGTTTCATTTATTCTTAATTATACTTAAATTTTCTATTTAATCATATCATTGAAATCCTATCAATTTATTATATGAATTTTTCAATTTGTTTCAATTCTATCCAATTTTCTACTAAAGATCTAAATGTAATTTTAAAAATTATGATAATATCCTTTTAAAATTTAATTACCCACTTAAACTTTTTTTTTTTCATTTTTCACAAAAAACTAAGTTTATTTAAAAATTAAAATATTTTTAAAATAACTTTATTTAATATAAATATATTTTCAAAAAAATTATATAATTTATTTATAAAATTAAATTCAATGTGTTATTTTCAAATTCAAATTTGTAAAATTAGTTATGATTAAAAATGAAATTCTAATAAAATATATTAAACATACAAATTATTTTAATATCATTATATCATTGTATCTAGATTTTTCATGAGAATAAAAAGTTCTAATTTTTATCATTTTTATTTTCTAAAATGCTTTTATTCCTTTATTGTATTGCTACTTCATGGTGTAATGTTTGGTTAAATTGATATTTTTATCAAATAAAATATTAAATTGAATTCTAATTTTATATAAAAAAGATATTATATGATAAAATAAAAAATTTATTTAAAATGAATTTTATAAAATTTATTTGCAAATAAATTCTATTTAAACTTTATTTGCAAATGAATTCTATTTAAAATTCTTTTGAAAGTGCGATAAGATTTATTTCAATTTCACCAATAAATTTATTGCACTTTGAAAAGATTTAAATAAAATTTATTTGCAGTTAATTTTATATGTATGATTTAAATTGATATTTTATAAAATTCATTTGAAATAAATTTTTATTGTATCATATAATATTCTATTTGATACAAAAATAGAATACAAATTAATATTTTATTTGATAAAAATATCATCTAACCAAATATTACACTATAAGGTAGTAATATAATAAAAGAATAAAAGCTTTTAGAAAATAAAGATGATAAAATTTAGAACTTTTTATTTTTAAAACAAATATAGATATAATGACATTGAAATCATTTGTAAATTTAAGTTATTTTATTATAATTTTATTTAATTATAACTAATTTCACAAATCTCAGAATTTAAAATTTGAAAATAAACACATTAAATTTAACATTGTAAATAATTTTATTTATATTTAATACACTCATTAAGTAATTTTAAAAATCATTTTAGTTTTTAAACAAACTCATCAATTGGTTTTTATATG
This sequence comes from Macaranga tanarius, assembly GCA_949673435.1. NCBI lineage: Eukaryota > Viridiplantae > Streptophyta > Magnoliopsida > Malpighiales > Euphorbiaceae > Macaranga > Macaranga tanarius. The sequence goes on along the minus strand of CATIWO010262890.1, from coordinate 12,183 downwards.
ATTTAGTTTTTTTTTTATTGTAAAAATAAAAAAAAAGGTTTAAGCGGGTAATTGAATTTTAAAAGGATCTTAATGTAATGCTTAAAATTACATTTAGATCCTTAGTAAAACATTGGATAAAATTGAAACAAATCAAAAAATTCATATGATAAATTGATACAATTTAAATGATAGGATTAAATAGAAAATTTGAGAATAGTTGAGGATAAATGAGACTATTATTCCTATAATTTATTATAATGTTAAATTTATTTTTAATTATAATTAGTTCAGTTTGGGCTCAAATTTTTTTTTTTTATGACTAAAGAGAGGTTATTTATGTGTTAAGTGGCAAACATTTTGGATTTTTTAAAATAAAATATATAGTTTAGTTTTATATATATAAAAAAATAAACTTTGCCAATTAGGAGATATTGGTCCTTCATACAAGGTGTATCTAGTTAGGGGTGTTCATGGACTCCGAAATGGCCGAATCGAAAATTGAACCGACTTTATTCGGTTCGGTTCGATTTGTATTTTTAAAATTTTTGAATTTTTTGAACCGAACTGAACTGAAATTTGGTTCGATTTTATGTAAAAAAAGTTCTATTAACCGAAATAACCGATTTTTTTATTTTTTATATTATTTTTTCTAAATATTTGTTAAAAATATATACAAATTTAATATAAAAATAATCAATATTTTAAAATTTTTGGTTCGGTTAGGCCGGTTCGGTTTTCTACTCAAAAATTTTGATCCGGTTCGGTTTTGGACCAAATTCGGTTCGATTCTGATTTTTTCAAATTCGATTATTTCGGTTCGATCAGAAAATTGCCCAAAAACCAACCGAACCGACCGATGAACACCCCTATATCTAGTTGGATCTAAATTATTCAGAATTTTGTGCCTACTGAATACTAAAAATTAGCCCCGCATTTTGATTGTGGTGGTAAGAGACTTTATCTTCCCGCTTGAAAGTGAGAGTTCGAACCCCACTCATTCTTTCCCAAATCCCCAATTACTAACACTTATCTAACAATTATCTTTGAAAAAAAAAAGGTTTATTATACTAAAAAATAACTAATTTTTCCATCCAGTGACATTCATAATTGGGAAAAATGGTCAATATCCTATATTTCTTGCTAATGCTTGGCTTTAAAAATGTACATCATAGGTGTATTGGTCACATCATATGCGGATCATGTTTTTTGGGTCTACGGACTTTATGTTAAATCTTCTCCATCATCAAAAATCTTGTCGCATGTTATCTTAGAAAAAAAAAAAACTTGTTACATGTTCAAATTCTTGATGGAATCAAAGAGCCAACATATATACCTTAGAATTTGCATTCATCAATTCATGATTTCAGTTTGCAATGTGACTGTGCATGCAATTAGTGTATAAAATTTACATAACTTGTGTAATGACCGAAAAAGAAACCACAAATCTGGAAATATATAGCTAGATTTTACAAAACAACATAATAAAATATTTCTGCAACACTCTTTGATACTTTTGAGTCATTTATCGAATTACACATTCTGTAAAACAAAGAGAACGAAACATTTTGTTTAAAATATAGTGGAAACTTGAAATGATTTATCAGAATTTCAGGTTTATTTGCTGAAAGAACACCTCTTCTTGAATTTGAGAGCAAGATGCTTGGATGCCACAGCCTATGTCCCTGCAAAAAAATCAAAACCATAATAAAAATATGAGACACTTCAGGTTATAAGACACTGAAAATGTCAGGAATTTTCTATTTCATCTTATGTGTTAAAAAATCAAACTCATAACGAACGTTGTTGGTTGGCAAGAAGCTCGAACTCCCTTTTAAATAAAATCTTGATTTGGAGTTTTGTACAAAGAAAAATAAACATTGGAAGAGCTTTGCCTTACTAATGGATCCACCTGGCTCAATCTGCTCCGAATTAGTCAAGTTCTACCAGATACCAAAGGTCATTAAAAAATAATAATAACAAAAAAAAACTCATACCTATTTGCCCGCGTGAGGCAACAATTCGCTGGTCACTGTGAGTATTGGCACTAAGGAAAGCCTTTGTGATGACATTTAGTTTTCTTGTGACATCCCTCATATTCATCCGATTTCCTGGTAGTTCTGATGAGCATGTAAGTCCTAATTTCAGGACTGACACGAGACATTTTTGTGCATTGCCTCCTTCTAGTCTCAAATCTTCAATATTTACGTTGTCTTCTTGGATCTCTACCCTGTCATCATCATCAATGTCGTTCTCCTCTGCAGTCTCTACTGCCCCCAATTCGCCTGCTGAGATAAGCACAGGGTCTACCAGCTGCATGACCCGTCTTGGGAGATTAGCTCTAACAAAGTTGTGGAGATTTAAACCATCTCTAAACACTTCATCAGTTGGTCTTCTTCCTGTGAAAATCTCCAGCAAAACTATTCCAAAGCTGTAGACATCTCCATAAGTTGTTACCTCACTGCCAACTCCATACTCTGACATGTTAGTGTATATATCAAATTTCATAAGAATTTTACTGAAAGAGAGGGTTTTCTCTTCTGGGTACGAAAGAATCAATAGATCTCTTTTTTGTTCACGTATTACGTTATAACTCATGCATCAGAAATGAAGTATGGTCATTTAACAAAAGAAAAAAGTGTGAAAAGTTCACCTGGAGCCATATAGCCGATGGTTCCCTTTATCCCAATAGAGCTAGTTTGGCCTTGTGAAGAATTTGGGGATTGTATTAGCCTTGCCAATCCAAAATCACCAACATGAGCAGTCATGTCATTGTCAAGGAGTATATTTCTCGGCTTCAAATCACAGTGAATGATCGGTGTCTCAGAATTGTCATGAAGATAGTGCAATGCAGATGACACATCAGTTGCAATCATGAGTCTTTGAAGAAGGCTTAAATTCCTTGAACGATTATTACCATCTTCTTCAGGATGCAACCACATTTCTAAACTCCCATTTGCCATGAAGTCAAACACGAGAGCTTTGAAGTTGTTGCCGTTAAAATCAATGCTGGAGCAGTACGTCAAGAATTTAACAAGATTTCGGTGCCTGATGTGTTTCAGCGCTTTGCACTCAGCAATGAAGCTCTTAGTAGCTCCATGTTGTTGAAGGTTTAGTACCTTCACAGCAACTAATCTCTCTCCCAGCTGCTCAAGACTTCCCCTATACACCGAGCCAAAACTACCTTGTCCGATTAAGTTGCTTGAGTGGAATCCTCCTGTTGCTTGCAGTAGTTCCTGGTACGAAATTCGTGGAAGTCTATTTACAACAAAAGTCTTGAAAGACAAATCCTTTCGTGACTTCTGCCGATAGAAGACATATGCTGACACTAACATCATGAAAAGCACAATTAAAGTTATGGTTGCTGCAAGAATTATAGCAATGGGAGACCTGTTGTTCTTTTGTTTGACAGGGCATGCCGGCAGCGTCAATTCTGGGATACCCCCACAAAGATTAGTGTTTCCGACAAGTGAAATTGCACTTGCATTGCTAAACACTCCTTTCGTAGGTACTTCACCCTCCAGATTATTGAAAGAGAGATTCAAAAATTGCAGAAACAAAAGCTGCTCAATCTCTCTCGGAATGTTTCCTGACAAGTTGTTTCTTGACAGGTCTAAATGTTGGAGGCCTCTTAAGGAAGCAAAGGATGAGGGAATGGGTCCTTGGAAGAGGTTACCCTGCATGTGAAGGCTTTCTAGCATCAAACAATCACCTAGTGTCTCAGGAATTGCCCCTGACAATTTATTCTCAGATACATCTATTATGTTAATATTTTTCAATTTGCCAACATCAAAAGGCAATGTACCAGTGAATGAATTCTTTGACAGGTCAAGGATTGTTGATAGAAAGGGAAGGCTAATGATCTGTTGTGGAAAGGCCCCAGTCAATTTATTCTGCGAAATGTCAAGGGCGTGAAGATGTTGGCACTTCAGGATGCTTGAAGTTATGTTTCCTTCTAATGCATTTATTGATAAATATAGCCCATATAGATAGGTTATGTTGCCTATGGATGGTGGGATTTCTCCTGAAAGTAGGTTTGTGCCTAAGTTCAAATGTTGCAGCTTTACAAGCTTCCCAAAAGATACAGGGATGCTTCCGGAGAAGTAGTTTCCTTCCATGGTCAAACTATACAGATTGACAAGATTTCCAACCTCTTCAGGAATTTTTCCAAATAGTTGATTTCTTCCCACGTATACATAAGTCAGTTTAGTTGACAAATTGCCTATAGAGCGAGGTAATACACCACCAAAATTGTTATCATCAAAACCTACTATCGCTAGATTGCTGCAGTTTGACAAAGATGTTATAAAACTCAAATCTTGAGTTTTATTATCTCCCAGATTATTGACCTCTAAAATAAGCACTTCAAGAAAATTCAAATGTCCTAAATAGTTTGGAACTTTTCCTGCTAATAAGTTGTGACCGACATCAATCATCTCAAGCTGGGAAGCATTGAACAATGAAACTGGAATAGTTCCATATAATTTGTTCATGCCAATTTGGAACATTTGCAGTTTAGGAAGGGTGAGACCTATATTTTCTGGGAGTTTATCATTCAGTTGATTGTCTGGAATAGAAAATATGTTGATGGACGTGATATTGTAAAGTGTTGACGGAATTGTACCTGAAAGATTATTAAGTCCAATAGCGAAGATGGTTAGGCTTGTTAATTTTCCCAACTGATTTGGAATACTCCCCTGCAAATTATTAGAAGCCAAAGCAAAATTTTCGAGAGTGGAAATGTTTCCAAGGGAATGTGGGATCTCTCCTGTGAAATTATTAACACCTAGCATAAGTCCTACCAGCTTCTTTAAAGAGTTCAGATCATCAGGAATTTTCCCCACTAAGCGATTCGTGTCGAAATTCATAATCCTGAGCTCTGAGCAGTTGCTAATGCTGACTGGAATTTCTCCTTCTAATGTGTTGCTCGACAGGTTGAGATTTCGAAGTCGGAAAAGGCGGCCAAATTCTGCAGGAACTTCTCCATGGAATCTGTTGTTACCAAGGCTCACATTTCTTAAAAACGTGAGATTGCCTATGTAAGGAGAAATGGTCCCTAACAAGCTCAGATCATGCAGGCTCAAAGATGTAACTCTTTGGTGTTTATGGCCGCATGTAACCCCTTGCCATGTACAGAAGTGCGCTGAATCGTTCCATGATGTCAAGAATCCATATGGGTCGTCAGATATCTTGGCTTTGAACTCCAAAAGTGCTAGTCTATCCGTCTTATTCCCGATATTAACAAAACAAAGAGCAGGTTTCAAGCATAGCACGCCAATGGAAAATAGAAAAATGATATGAACACAAAGATGAAGGATTGAAAGCCAGAGTATCGAAATCACCATTTGTACAAGCTTGAAGTTGAAGATGAAATATGTGTATTTTTTAAAGTGATGGATTTTTTTTTTTGTGATTTTTTGTCAGAATGGCAAGTGAAAGATTTCTAGTACTTGCAAGTAGGGGTGACAAATGGTTATGTAGATGGATAGACTATCCGACTTTCCTAGGCAGATTCAGTCCACCACTCTAAGCATTTAATTCGTATTGTTTTTTTTTTTTTCTCCTAATAGCAGAAAGATGAGACGATCTCTGCAAAATAATATGAGGAGTTCTCTCCTTTTAGATTAATAAAAATTAATTTCACAAACTGACTACTAAGGATAGTATAATTGAAATTATATACCTCATGATTCTTTTGAAGAGAATTAATCATTAAACCACTCTCTTATTGGGGCTATTTACCAAATTAAGGTTCAAAATTTGGTAAATTCCCTTTTTGTGGTTGTTTTTAAAAAAATACAAACTTTTGTGGTTTGTTTTAAAAAAAAAATTCCAAATTTATGGTTTGGTTGACCGACCAAAATTTTTGACTTTTTTTTACGGGCCATTTCGCCTGTGGGACTGGCGAAATGCCTTGACCGAACCGACCCGACCGGTTCGGTCGGTTACCGATTCGGTTCGGTTTAATTTCGGTTTTTAAAAATATATAACTGACTGATTTGGTTTGATTTTGGTTTTCAAATTTCGGAAAAAAATACCACGACAATGAGAAAATTACATGAATTCTTTTGACCCAAGCTGTGTTGGAAACAGATGTCGGAACAGTAATTTGATGAATGGTAAAATAGTAACTTTTTATACAATTTTGCATGTTACTATTCATGTATTGCAAAAAAATTATGATATTTTATACAATTAAACAAAAATCAAACCAAACCAGTTGGTTATATATTTTTAAAAACCAAAATTAAACCGAACCGAATCGGTAACCGACCGAACCGATCGGTTCGGTTCGGTCAAGGCATTTCGCCACTCCCACAAGTGAAATGGCCCCTAAAAAAAGTCAAAAATTTTGGTCAGTCAAACCGAACCATAAATTTGGAATTTTTTTTAAAACAAACCATAAAAAATGAAATTTTTTTAAAATCAACCATAAAAATAAAATTTTGGAAATTTTGAACCACAATTTGGTAAATAGTCCTTTACCAATAGAATTAATGGAGGTCCAAAAATAGGAATCAACATTACTCTGGATATATTATACCAAATAGTTAAATTTATAATATATAAATATGTGTTATTTTTATTGATGACAATCTTATTGGTAGATATAATATAATATGTAAGAATCTTACAGTTAACTATAATACTTTAGGAGCCTTTTATATAATATAAATTGTAATAAGTACTGGAGCAACTTACAATACCAATTTCCGTACTTTGAAAAAATATAGTATGTTATGTTTCTCTTAAAAGCTGAACTTTAGAAATTATTATAAAAATAAAAAATAAATTACATGTTGAAACGCACTCTTAAATTATTAAAAATGTTATAGTGTTTTTTTTTTATATATATAATAATGATTGCATGCAATGTGTTGCGATGAATAATTAATATGTTACCCATTTTAATTATAATAGTAAATAACTAATAATTATTTTAATTAATTAATATTATTAAGTATATGTAGCAATCAGTTAATCATTAAGTACATATAATTTTTAAGTAGTTAAATATTCAAATTCCTTGATAATATTTTAAGTTTTTGTTTTCGTATAATAAGAATGTTTAAAATTTAGCATTCTATTGTTTTTTTTTTTCTCATAATGTTGACATTTGCTATTTCTTCAGACAATTTTAAAGTCGCATCTCCCATATCGGCTACACATTCAGAAAATTTGTTTCTTTTGGATGGTAATTTTAATTAAAAGATCAAACTTAGGGAAAAGGTCCAAATTGAACCCTTACTTTTTGCCCTAGGAGTATATTAGACTCTAAGATTTTTTTGGAGTAAATTGAAACTTATCTTTTTAAAATTAAACCATATCGAACCTTTTATTAAAAAAAATCTTTACAATTAAATCCTAAAAACTAAAGAAAACTTTAATTTTAATGATTAACAAATGAAAATTTATATAGAATAACAAATAAAATTAATAAATCTTTTTTAGAAACTATATATAACCTAATTATAAAAATTTTAAAATTTTTAAACCTACACGCTAATTTTTTAAAATTTTCTTTGAATTTTTTTTTAAAAAATTAAAAAATTCCTATGTTGGTTTAAAAATTTTAAAATTTGTATAATTAGGTTATATATAGTTTCTAAAAAGATTTATCAATTTTATTTGTTAGTCTATGTAATTTTTCAATAATTAATTGTTAAAACTAATTTTTTTTTTTAATTTTTAAGATTTAATTGTAAATTTTTTTTAATAAATATCCGATACGATCTAATTTTAAAAGTGGTCTTACCGTTTGAGTTAGGCCGGAAGCGTCTCCACAATCCACATCGAGAAGGCTAATTGAGATTCACAAATAAATAAGCCCATCATACAGGCCAACCGGGCCTAGGTTAACCATTTTATGACGTGAAATTAAGCTCAGCCTAGCCCTTAACAAGTATAGGTATAACATATTGGAAATAGACGACCGTATATAGGCGAGCCATTCCTGATATGATCTGATCCCAGACACATATGATTTTCTCGATAAAATTAACAGTGAGTTGAGTAACTTGAAGTTATGGTATTTTGGACTATCCCTGCAGTATGCATAGAAAAGTAGCAACAAAATCCGCAAAAAAATTAGTTCAGAGAAGCAGCAAGTAAATGATCACAATATATCTTGTTAGAAGTTAAACTTGGCATGTTTAAAAACAAGAAAATGCTGGAAATGTTGAAAGATTGTTACTTAGCACATATAAATAGCAAATCTTAGTTTTTAAGGATATGACAATTAAAGTGCAGCTGTCAAATATGTAAGTCCATTAGCTGTCTTTATTAAGTCGGTACATGTTAATAACCGACCTAATACTAGTATAAATAGGATTAAGTGCTTTATTTGCAATAGCTTTGTGTGTTCTTGAGTGTAGTATAAAACAGATAGACAAAGGGGAGGGCTCCAACGAGTTCTGGTGTGGTACTCTGCTAAAAGCAAAAGAGTTAAGACTTGAGTTTGTATTGGTTCATTTAATAAATAAAACTTTGAGTGTTAGTGTTCTGTTTCATAAATCATAGTTTTCTCGCTCATCCAACATATCTGCTTCTGCATACTGATCATCAGGAACCCTAAAAACCAAAATGAAAGGGACACTTTCATACACACAACACAACAAAGAATAAACTCCAAAAACAGGGACATTGGTACTGCAAACACTCTCTGCCTTAGTTTATAAAAGCAACATTTATAAACTCACGCATAAGAGTACAAGCAGAGATTATTAATTACTTAATACTCAGGCCAAAATGGCCATACATATAAATATGACGAATGGTGCTAAAGCCATCACAGACACACACACACACAAAGAAGCAAAGAAATTAAAACATGTAGAGGTGCATATATATATATGTACGATAATATCTGACTCGCCCTTGTTGAAAGTTTCCTTCAAAGCCCAACTCGCATATATGTAGAGATTCCCAGAAGGAACAGAAAATAATGCCAAAGGATTGAAGTTGCCCTATTCAGAGAAACCGCCATTAAGAAGGCGATTCAGTTTTTTTTTTTTTGTTGAACACATGCAGCTTGAATTTGCAGCATGGACATAGCAGAATTTCACCACAAAACACACACACACACCCACCAACCTTTTCATCAAGAAATATTGGGCCACCCCTTCATTAATGCTTTATTTTCTTGAGCAAACAAAGGGATGGCCACCGAAATAGTGACAAGAAAAGTCACATAGCAGCAATGGAGAGGAGGGTGCTAAGAGGGTTTGCATATGAAGGATTGTGTTGGTTGTTATAGGTTTTTATGTTTTAGCTTTTATGTAGCTTAGTAACTTGTATGATAAAAGGATGCCGATACGGGCCCCGCGTGAGGATAAATTTTTTTGATAAAATTACCATTTTGATCTTCTTATTTTACAGAAGACCCTATCAATTGAAAGGTTAAAATAGTAATTTTACTAAGTGCGTGACGATACTATAGCCATTTGCACGCCACGACACCTAACATTACTGATAATAAAGATGTGAGATGACTTAACTATTAATGTGCCTAGTGTGTGGTGTGGGCTCTTTTTTTTTTTTTTTTTTTTTTTTGAAAAAAAAAAAAAAAACAACAACAAAAGTTAAAGAGAAAAAGCACAGAGAGCGAAATGGAAATGTTGGCATGATTTTAGCATCTTCCAGTGGATATGCCATTGCCACCTCCTTTTCTTTCAACATCTATTGACAACTAGTTCATGCTATAAAAATTGTTTTCTCCATTAATATTTTCACTTTAATTAGTATTTCTTTTTATCTGAACTACTGATATTCCAAAATTAATCCAATTCAATACGAATAAAATGATAAAAATTATAAAAGTCTAAGCAATATAATAATTTTTATCAGCTTATTATAACGATCGTGGTTATGTGAGCGATTTTTGTGTTGTCATATATATTTGAGTTGGGTTTACTTGTTTTATGTCAAGGGTCTGGATCTCATGTTCTTTTGAGGGTCATGTACTTTAGCCCTAGATAGCTATTGTTTCTATTGACTTCTATGATAGTGAAATCAATGGGTGAAACAATGGTAGAATTAGTTCTAACATGTCAATATCTTATATTATAGGTGTGTTTTTTATAGTTCTTAATTAAAATATTCAAATATTTATGAATGGTATAATAAGAGTAGTTTTGTTTTATTTTATATAAAATGAAATTTAATTTCACATTTAATTTCATATTTCATAATGCTCCTCAAGAAAAATGATTCTTATTGGTTGTGAGTGTAAGTTTTAATTATTCGATTAATTAAATTTATTCTTTCTGCAAACAGGTGTCAAGATTTGGGAAAATAATAATTGTTTCAAGAATTAAGGTGAGAAATTTGAGCTGATAAGGCGGGACGGCCGGTTCGCCATGTGGAGTGACATGGTGATATTCAAGAAGCACAATAAAGTGCCATGTACATTGAAACAATACTTTAACCAAAGGTCACCTAATATTCAATTGCAAGGTGGGCAATTTTTTTCTTTTAGTGTGTAATTTCTTTAGAGTTCTTTAATCTGACTAAGATTTTCATGTTTCTTGGTGACACCATAAGTAGTATAATTCTTTTATTCTTTTAGCAGAATAGTTAGATACCCTTTTTCTCTGATGGCGTAATGCCATTGAAATAAGGTTTTTCCTTTTGCTGAACCATCCAATATTATGATCCCAACATTAGAATACTGATTTATTTTTACAGATTTACAGGGCTCAACTCAAGAATGCTGTATTTTGAATAAAGATGCAAATTTGAAATATAAAAAATTAATTTACGTGTGTGTATATATATATATATATATAAAAGCAAATTAATTAAACTCAAGTTATGATGGCTTGAGATATAATGGCTATCATATCCTGAATTATAGTCAAGGAAAGGAGGAGTGAATTTGAAAAGGAAATGTGAAAAATATGGGGTATCCTGGAAAGTGTGCGAGAATATTATTTGATGCCAAAATCACTTACAACAAGTCCTTCAGAAAATAGTCTAGTGATCACTTCTTTTAAAGGATAATTTAAGGTGTATGGTTTGAATTTTGTCATTTTTAATTTATGAATTTAATTTTCATATGATTTATAAGGATATAAACTAATCTTTTATTGTACAGTACATCAGTGATATAAACTAATCTTTTATTGTACAGTACATCAGTATTTAATTCATTTCACCTGGCTTTTAATTAAGAAAAAAATCAACTACAACAAACAGTATGTGACAACTTCACATGCTTTATTATTGTGTACTCCTCTTCCAAAGTCCAATAACAAACTCAAATACAGAGCACTAGACAGACATTTAGATTATTTGTGTTGCTTATTATGCATACTAAAGAATTCCAGCATACACTCAAGTATAAAGAAATAAACATTTTTCCTACACAGGAATTGTCCTTCCATTGATTCATCTGATACTGCAATTTTATCAGAATCATATTATTTCATATCGACAAGTTGGCAAAAAAAAAAAGGTTGCTTGAATTTTGGAAGGCCTAAAAAGATGAGGAAAATGCTTATCAGCTTCACTAGAACCATTTCTTCCCATTATTAGCTGTCTTGAGCTTCATCACAAGCTCCTCCCTTTGAGCTTCTACCTCAGCATATTTGAGGCTCATGTCGAAATAGCGCTCTCGAAGATCTCTTAACTCTGACTCTAAGGATGATTTTGTGCGTTCGAATTTTTCTTTCGGCACGAATTCACCTTCTGCTTTTGGTTTTCTTGGAGATCCTGACCACCCTTTTCGGCCCTCGGAGGCTAATCTGCATCCAAGCCAATTGCAGTTGCAGAATGTAAAATGAGAAGAACACATGAAACTGTCAATTAACTTGAACAAGCTGAAATCTGTGTTATAAGATCGATGTCTTATGCTTACCTTTTAGCCTGAAGTTTATATGCATTATTTGCTTCCATAGACTTAGCTACATCATCCTCAAGCAACTAAATAGCATAGCAACAGATGTGTTAAATATTAAAATGATATCATCAAGAAAAAAAATAAATTGCTGAAGATGAATTTATAAAGCAGAAGTAGATGCATACTGCTCTTTGTTGTTGATTACTAGGAGAATTCATACTTCGTGACTCGCGCAGATTGCGTTGTTTATCCTTGATCATAATCAACTCTTGTTCAAGGGATTGAACCCTTGTTGAGCACTTTTGTTTCTCCTCTTCAAGTTGTTGAATCTGCTGCTGAAGTTGTTTGTTTGTTCTTCTGATTCG
>CATIWO010262852.1:0-12900 GCA_949673435.1 Macaranga tanarius | reverse complement strand
CCGCAACTCACTGAGTCATCGACCCACAAAGTAACACAAAGATGATGCACATGACCTTTTACTGGAGCAAAGAGGTAACTCTTCTTTTCGATTCATGGAAAACCAAGACATGGCTTGGCTACGCTTTAACTCTTCTTGTTTATGTAATCGCCCCCGCCTTGTACCAATTACTCGAAAACTGCTGCGTGAAACTCAAGATCGCTGCCGTGTCCGGCTCTTCTCCGGAGAGTGTGGGAGAAAAGCCTTTGCTTCGGTCCAAGATCGTGGGAGTGAATTCAGTAGTTGGGTATTTGTTGATTCTGGCTGTTATGTCATTTAATGGTGGAGTTTTTGTAGTGATTGTTGTGGGGTTGGGTATTGGTGACACATCCATATGCCCTCTGAAATTAGGATAAATTAGAAACAAGTCGAAAAGTTGACTGTTTGAATTGATAATTTTTAAAGGATAGGATAATTAAGAAAATTGGCCTATAGTTCTGGATAAAAAGGACCATTTCATTCTCCACATCAAAACGGCGTCATATTGATGTGTCACCACAGTCAGCAAAATTGTGCCATATCATCATTCCACATCAGCAATTCCACATGCCATTTGAAATTAGGATAAATTAGAAATAAATCGAAAAGTTAACTATATAAATTGATAATTTATAAAGGATAGGATAATTAAAAAAATTGGCCTATAGTTCTAGATAAAAGGGACCATTATCCCTTAAAAAAATTAAAATCCAATAAAAAAGTGATTTAGTAGTTATATATTTTTCTTTGAGAACTTCTTGTGATGTCTAATTTTGATCCCATTCTTATTGATTTATTAAATTAATTTGTGCTTGATTTAAAAGGGAAGGATAGTCCCTATTATACAGTTTAATAGTATATAAATCATTTAACCTTATTATTAATTAAAAAAATTGAAAAAAAAATTGTATTATTATTCTAGTTCAACCAAGATGATAAAATCTACTTCATTATTGAATTTATTGTTGAATTAGAAGATCATTACAAGATCAAAGTGTACAATAAAAAGAAATATATAACCTGGTCAATCATCCATATTTACACACTTATCTCTCTACCAAAAGGCTGAAGTTGGTCGGTTTCACGAAAGATTGTGGTCCATAATAAAGAACAGAGGCCGATAAATTGACAGCAGCCTCAGATGGATGAACAAAGTCCCAAAACAGATACTCTTTACGATTTTCGCAAAGGTTTGAATGTTGTGTTTTATTGCAAAACCCTTCTCCATTATAATGTCCTGATCCACAACAAGCTGTCTTGATCTGACTGAAGCCTAGAATATGATCAAGGAATGGTAATTGAATTAAATAGCACTATGTTTAATTTTACTTAATTTCTTAAGTCTGATACCACTAGTATCTGGTAGTTATATGAGTATTCTCTTCAATCAATAAGCATACTTATATTCAGACTCTCACTAACTAAAATAAATAAATAAATGAATAGGCAAAACTCATACGTACCAAAGGCACCATAATTATTGAACACAAATTTGGTCATTTTGTACACATTTCCTATTGAATACTTCATGTCAGAAAATTCTGAGCTCATCCTTTTTAAGACAGCAAAAACAGATGAGTAGTAAGCTCAAGCAAATTCATTTGGTTCCCTCATACAGCCACCATAACCACCTAGAGTTTTGTTCAAAGCCCGAAAGCTAGGACCGCAGCCGAGTGGTCCAGCAGGTATAATTCCAAATTTTCGAGCTCCCAAGTTGTACAAATTCTGCCCATAATTTTAATTAATTAATCATAGTAATAAAAACCGAAGTAATAATAAAACAATTATGCATCTTTGATACATAAAAAGAAAAAAAATCAACTTTTGTCAACAATCCATCGTTTTGTAATCTTTTTTTTTTCTTTTATGTTCGATGTCTCGATAACTAGTAGCCACATAGATTCTAATTATTATGGAATTCAAGTCAGATGTATATATAAGTGAAATTTTTTTTCCTCAGTACTTGTTTCTATACTGGAGTTCAAGTGGGCTAAACACATGAACTTGAAATTTTAATTAAAGGAATCTAAACTTCTTCTCGTTTGAATTAACAAATGTTAGTTATATATTTGTTTCAATATAACAAAAAGGAAAATAATGAAAAATTCTATGTACCTTTAAATGTTGATAGTAGGCGGAGTAAAGAGTGGCCATCAATTGACCCTTGGTAAAGGTTCAATTGTAAACGAAAGTTATCAAGGATGTCATTTGATCCGGCACTTAAGATGAAGATTGAATTTGAAAGAATTCTAGCAGTTTCCTCTTCACCCTTCAGCTCACTTATATTTCCTCGGACCAATGCGAATTGTTGAATCTGATCGCTTACTGGTACAACTACATGCTAATATGCTATATATAAAGAAGAATACTGAAACATTTTAGTTTCCTTTAAAGAAATATGGGGCCGGAAGTGGAAGTATCACAAATTAAAGTACTTTAACACTATCAAACAACTGATTTAAGGTGGAACAAGAATATTTAGGGAAAAATATATCTTTTAATTATTGTCATCATGATAGATTCATATTGTTCTCAACATTATATGTTCCTTCTTCAATTTAGTAAATAGCGATTTGTGCTTACAGCTTTAATTTTTTCAAAAAAAAAAAAATAGGTGCGATGAGAGTATTTAGGGCATAACATTATTTTTCTTCTTTGAGAACATTTTTACAACTCTAAAATTCACCAATCGTACAAGTTAATGTGCACATTTTTAAAACAATAATCAATATCAAGGAGTTAAAAAAAAAAAGTGATTAAGAGATTACAAGGGAAAGGAACTCACCCACATTTTCTTTCCAGTTTCGCAAAGAGTTCCAGAGCCGCCAGATGCAAAATTCACCCCTCTTAGTATTTCCTCTCTAAATAGTGAGTTATTTTGGGCAAGGTAAAGATAAGGTTGTGGGCTCTTCTCGAAACCCAATAGCATTGCTAAAACACAAAATCACAAGTCAAAAGCTACTATTAATTACTATATTGTTGCATTCTTTAGCATTCAACCTTATTTATGTGTCTACATGGTGTGGGTCAGTGCTCTCTAGGTCCATAGAGTTTCTTACAATATGTAGCAATTACTGATACGATTTTACTGCCAACGCAAGAGTGGCCGGTCAATTTATGAAATTATTTCCATTTAATTTAAAAAAGATGTACAACTCATAAGTATTGGTCATTTGACCCTATTAATAAAAAAATAATGCCATTTAACTATTGCTTATATCAACATAATTTAAAACTCAATAATTAGAATAGCACAAGTCGTATGATCGCAGGTGCTTTTTGAGCAATTTATGAGCTGATAGGTCTAAGCAAAATAAAATAATTTAAGGCCTAATTTCTTGTTATACCGTCATCTATATATGCTTCTAAATTTTAGGTTGGCATGTTATATATTTTCTACTTCTATTGTGTATTATTTTTTCCCCCTCTTCATTGGCCCTATGCATCGCTTACAAGGATATTCAATTTTAACATCATTCGGAATCATCAAGAGTATGCAGCCGCATATCCTCTTGTAAGAATCAATATTCGGGAGATCACAATCTGGAATTTTAATTTGTAGCATCTCTATATCATTTTATACTTATTTAGAACGAAGGTTTTTGCTTATGTGATAAATAAGTATGTAGTTAGGGCTTTAGGCATGCAATTTTGTTTTTTTGTTTTTTTTACTACCAGCGAAAACTCTACAGATCGAATCATAAAATTATAAAATTTTACAGTTCATATGGAATTTTTAAAAATGTATATATATACATTCAGTAAGAGTTGTTTTTATGAAAATACAACAATATATAAATGTAAATAGTAGAATCAAATAAAATCATAAAATTCACAATTTTACTTAATTTTAACATGATTTTGCAATTTAAAATAGTGATTTCAATGCGATTTTACTTAACTTTGATATTGTAATCGTTTTAATTTGTTCAAATAATTTTAACTTATAAATCATAAAATTGTATGAGTTAACTCGCGATTTTGACAATAATGATACAAGTGTGTACACCCTAACATTAAAGACTTACCAAGATGATCAGCCAAATTGTAGCCGTTGCTGAACCTGCCAGTTGATACTGAATTAGGAAAATCAATTCCATAGTAAGGAAAGTTGGCTAATGCAGAGGTTCCATTCAAAAGATTGTTAGTCCCCACATCAACTGTTGAATCGCCAAAAATAAAAATAGCTTCTGGTTCTCCTGCTTTAGTCGAGTTGATAGCTACCATGCAAAGAACTAAAACTAGAAAATCGCTAGTGCATGATGAGTTATATGCTTCTGCCATGAGTGAAATAATTGATGTATTGTTTCTGTGCTTTTGTTATGAATTTGACTCTGCATTTGCTATTTATAACAACAAAAGTTTGCTAAAATCTAAGGCAGGAAACGACAGTGCTGCCATAATCTAAAGATAGTAACTAAGAGACCTAAATTTTTGTGGGCGAATTAATCTATATTTGATTCGCATAATGCCTTGGAGAAGTATAGTTCTTGTCCTAATGTGTGCAACTTTACTGTGAGATTCTACATTTAATTCATTTTATTTGTATTTATTATGGCCAATGATTATCGTATATTGATTTTAAATAAATAAACAAGAGAGGAAAACACTGTATTGTGGCAATGCCAATTTGGACCATAACTGGAATATATGAGAGTTGTCAGCTAGGTAATCGTCTGGCTTGCATGTCTCAGTTTATTTTATATGCTTAATTTAACTACTTATAAATTAGATAGTAATGGCAGGAGGTTTATGTCAGTTCTTTATTTCAACTGAATAGCGATTACTTAAATTGCATACAATATTCTGCTAGTCCAATTCAGCCACCTAAGGCTGAAGAGAAAAGATAATGATAACCATTTCTTTTTTATATAAATAGATCTTGATTTTATTAATTATTGTCAATGAGGGGAAAAACTGTCTGAAAATATTCCAGATGATGAAAAAATTTCTCTCCATAATTAAAAAACAAACAAAAAAAAGTAAAAAAAACAACCAAAAGCAAAATCAAAAAAACAAAAGGAAACAACCAAAAGATAATGATAACCATGTCGAGTATATCTATAAGTTCATCGTGTTACCTATGTGGGAGATGTCTCACATTTGTCTTCCAATCCAGTACTTATAATAGTGAAGGATAGAAATTCTCTCCTGACCAGGACAGGATAGCATTCACGCGGGTGTTTTTGGGCACATGAAAGACGTGCAACTGTGCCTAAAAATGATTGGATTCGACTGATTTCGAGCTAAACTGACACCCTATGTGACTTAATCTGAACGGTTATGTTTGAGTTGATGTAAATTGACACGGTTGTTTGACGTAATTCGCATGACTGTGCTTGAAACTAACTGATTTTGACTGATAGATTTAGAGCAAACATAGCTGTGTGTCATCTCGATACAGTCATGCGTCATAAAGAGTTGATGTTTAGTTTTGGATTATTTATTTTATTATTTGAGATAATTATTTAATTAAGAATAATTTTATATTTATCTAGGATTTTTATTTTATTGTTATTTTGGTTTTCTACCATAGGATTTTATTAAGGTTAGTGGCTTGTATTGTTTTGATTATTCATGCTATATAATGCGTTAACCATTCTCTACTACCCACATTTAATTACTTGACATGTAATTAATAGTCAACTATTTATATTGCTAGTAAATTTCAACTAATAGATGTTTTGACATTTTGGAAACATTAAAAAATTTTAAAAACAAAACTTATTTCCAACTTGCAAAATATATTTTTTAGTTTTTTTCTAAATAATATAGATAATAAATTAAAAAATTTTCATATATTTCTTAAATAAACAAAATAATTTATAGGGTAGAAATTTTGACACTCCCACCATGTATAATTGCGCTCCACTTTAATTTTTATACTATAGATAATGACGTTATTATCCTCTATGAAAAATTCTATTTCTATCAACTTAATCAATATTTGTAAAATGTTCCTTAACTATTATATTTTACATTAATTTTTTTAATACATATAATATTTTTAATATTATATCCTAACCAGTTAAAAAAATCATATCCTACCATTTTTATAAAAAGAATATTGAATAAAAATTAAAACTAAATCCATCATCAAAAAATATAACAAATAGTAAATATCTTGTATAAACTCTTAAAAAATTACAATTAAAAAATAAAAAATATATATTACATAATTAAATTAATAGATAGAATGACTATACTTTATCAAAATTTTAGCAATATAAGCTAAATAAAAAATAAAATAACATAAAAATTAATAAATTTATAAATAGCCATTAATGATTATAATATAAAAACTATAAAATTAAAGTAAATTATTCATATTTAAATTATTAGATTTTTATCATGTATAAATAATTAAATAATTTTTAAGTTAATATTAATTGTTGTGAATAATAAAAGAATAAAACATAATTATCTTGAAGTATGGATAATTAAGTCATTTGCTTTGCAAATGAAATTAAAGTGGAGTACAAATATTAAGAGGATTGCAAAAATTCCTACTCTAATATATAAGTACACTAGCTATATATACACACACATTTATATTTTAAATTATTATTTGTGACTTGAATTTAGCCTATATCATTATTATTTAAAGCATTTGGACATTATTGTGCATTATATTCATGTTGGAGTCTGACATTACTTGAGACACGGGTATGTTGTAAAGGCTGTCATTTGTTCAGTGGTGAACATAAACAGTAACACGGGCATGCTGAAAGGTGTGTTGAAATAGGTCATTTAGTCTAGAAGTAAACATGGGTCGAAACACAGCCGTATTGGAGGCCGTGTAGTGCACAGGAATAGTTTTTTTGACATATACTTAGTGGCTAAGTCAAGGAAATCCTTCCTCAAAAAGATTTGAATCTTATTCAAAAATTAAACTCTTATTCGTAAATTAAATTCTTATCACTTATATGAAAAGGTTCATATATTGAAGAGAATCCTTGATCAAGTAGGATATTCTATTCCTCTATAAATAGAGCAACATGTATATGTATTGTGTGTATTGTAGAGATACCGTGAGTACCTTGTGTTCCACACGTGTGTTAAGTAGAAAGCTTGATTAAGTGTAATTGGAGTTAAGGGTTGATTGTTTATCTTTATACTATTTTTTTTGTATCTTTGGTTGATTAGTGAATTTTTTCTCCTTTACTCATGGGCATAGACATACGCCGAACCACGTTAATTCTTATGTGTTTTGTATTTTCTCTATTTTGTTTTCGTATTTGTCTATTATCTCAAATAATTTTTAATCCTTCTCATGCGCTTCCGCAACCCTAAATTTTATAACAAGTGGTATCAGAACTGTCTACAATTATTTGGAATTTTGTTATGGCAGCATCCAAATTTAAGATAGAGAAATTGGATCGTAATATGAGTTTTGGGTTATGGTAAATAAAGATGCGAGCCTTTTTAACAAACAATGGGTTGAATAAAGCTTTATTAGAGAATGAGACATTGACGTCTACAATGACCAAAGAAAAAATAGAGGATCTGGATGAAAGGGTTTTGGCCACCAATTAGTTATATTTGACGAATGAGGCGTTATAAGAAGTTATTCATGAGAAGATAGTTGTAACATTATAGGCAAAACTTGAGGGGCTATTTTTGAAGAAAAAGTTCTCGAATAAACTCGCTGTGAAACATTGTCTACACATGCATAATATGGTAGAAGGTACTTCCTTGAGAACCCATATTGATGAATTTACATTCAATATAATTGACTTGAAAAATTTAGATATTAAGTACGAAGAAGAAGATTTACCTTTTATATTGCTCTATTTTCTTCCTACCTCGTATAAAAACTTTAGAGATACTCTAATTTATACTAAGAAAATGTTGAAGGTAGAGGATGTCAAGTTGGCTTTGTATTCATAGGAGCTTATGAATAAGGAGCTTGTTGAAAACACTAGGGCAGCTACATATGCTCTATTGACAAGAAGTTCATATAGCAGTTCGGGGTACAAAAAAAAGACTTGTCATTATTGCAAGAAAAAGGGACATTTGAAGGCTGATTATTGGAAATTGAAGAAAAAGGATCAGCATGATGAATCCGCAAAAGCCAACTTGGTTGATGAGTTTGAAAGTAATGTTCTTGTCATGACTGAAAATTTAACCAATTTTAAGGAAGGGTGGATATTTGATTCAGGTCGTGATTATTATATTTGTCTCAATAGAGTTTGGTTTGCCACCTATGAACCAGTTAATGATAGTTTTGTATGTTAATGGGCAACAACCATCCTTGTAAAATTGTCGGTTTTACTTCAGTTAGAATTAAAAACCCATGATGGTGTAGTGAGAACTTTGATTAGTGTTAGACATGTTCCATATATATATATAAATCTCATTTCATTGTCCACATTTGAAATTGGTAGTTATAAGTTTGTTGGTAGATATAAAATTTTGGATATTGTTATGAATGTCGTTGTGGTGATGCAAGCTAGATGCATTGTTAGATTATATGTGTTGTAAGAATCTATTGTGATATGTATTGTTACATTATCATCTAATTCCTCTATACTTTTGGGAGGAGTTAATTTTTGTGATTTGTTGACTAAGGCATTTTGAAAGATAAAGTTCAAGTGGCTCTTAGACTTATTTTGGTGTTCTCAGAATTGAGACTTTTGTGAAGAAGGTGGAATAAATTTTGATATAAGAAAATTCAAGTCAATGTGGAGATTTGTTAATTTGTTACTTGAATTTAACTCATATCATTATTATTTAGACCATTTAAACATTGTTTTGCATTGTATTCATGATGGAGTCTACTATGGCTTGAGACATGGGCATATTGCAAGGTAAGGCTGTCATTTTATCTAGTGGTAAATACGGGTAGCAATATGGGCATATTGCAGGGGGTGTTGAAATAGGTCATTTAGTCTAGAAGCGAACATGGGTTGAAATACGGTCGTGTAGGAGGCCGTGTAGTGCACAAGAATAGTATTTTGATATATACTTGGTGGCTAAGTCAAGAAAGTTCTTCCTCAAAAGGATTTGATTGTTATTCAGGAATTAAACTTTTATTTGGGAATTAAATTCTTATCACTTATATTGAAAAGGTTCCAATATTGAAGAGAATCCTTGATCAAGTAAGATATTCTATTCCTCTATAAATAAGGCTACATGCATATATATTATGTGTATTGTAGAAACATTGTGAGTGCCTTGTGTTCTGCACGTGTGCCAAGTAGAAAGATTGATTATGTGTAATTGGGCTAAGGTTTGAGTGTTTATCTTCATACTACTTTCTTATATTTTTGGTTGATTAGTGAATTTGTTCCTCGTTTGCTCGTGGATGTAGACTTATGTCAAACCACGTTGATTTTCATGTATTTTATATTTTCTCTATTTTGTTATTATGTTTGTATATTATCTCGAATAATTTTTTATCCTCCTCTCGTGCTTCCACAATCCTAAATTTCTTAACATAAATATTTATATATGTTTTAAAATATTTACATATTTTTGTTTTCTATATTTTTTTAAAAAATCATTTCACCGTATCTATTTGTACATTTTTCCGTTTTTACATTTCTGTTTCTATTCTACATAGTCTACCACTAAAATACAAATGATTATGATACTATTTGTTGGTTCAATTATAGCAATAATTTTGAATTTTCTTAAATAAGATTTCACATGCAAGTTTTATGTATGAAAAATAAGTATTGAAAGAGTTTTATTTTTTATGGGTTTTATTCTATTCAAATTTTGAAACAATCCAGGCTCATATGGCTACCAAATGCTGGAGAATGATTATACCTAATGAAGCAAATTACTTGTATGCTAATAGGTTTACAAGGGAACGGATAAGCTGGAAATTTTTTTTTTTTTTTTCAAGAAAAAAAACTATTGATATAATTAACAAAATTTATATGAAATAATTAAAATAAGTTAAATAAACAAATAAACTTTTATTAAATTTTTTATAAACAATAAAATTAATTTTAAAAATATCATATAATTACTAAATAATTTCATGAAAAAAAATACATAACATATATTTATACATTCATATACATAAATAAATAAAAATTGGTATTATGCAATACAATCAATAAAAAATAGAATTAAAAATTAAAATTGCATATAACAATTAACTTATACCTGGCCATGAAGACATGATATATATATATGTTGATTATTTTATAAAATTTTTTTTGTATATTAAATTCAAAGCGGTGAAAATAAGATTTAATTAGTACTTGTATGATCAATTAATTAGTATTCTCATAAAAAATATAAAAATTAAAAAAATATACATAAATGGCAATAATAAAATAAAAATTGTGATCAATAAAAGATAGAAATAATAAAATCACCATAAAAATTCAACTGATTTATATAATGTAGGGAAAATGAGAAAAGAAGTGATTTACAAATACACATAAAAATAATAAAGAGACTTATAATAAAAATGTTTTATTTCTTAATAATGAGATATTTTTATTGGTTTTTATCCTACTCCCACTTAAGTTAATAAAAAAAAAATTAAAATATATTTTTCCTCCATGAGATTTAACTTAATTAATACTTACCTCGCTCTTATTTGAAAATTAAACTTTTGCCTTTCTCAACTTTTATTCTGTTAACATTTAAGGACTTCTATTAAGATTAGGCTATTTTTTTTCCGTTAAATGCTATATAAAATAACTAAAATACCATTTCAAACAATAAAAAATATAATTAACTATAAAGCACTAGTGAAATGGTTTATTTTTTTTAATGAACCACATCATTAATAAGTGAAAAATATTTGTATTTAATATTATTAAATATAAAGGACTAAAATATCTTAGTGTTTTATAATTAATTATAGTGAAAATACTATTTAAAAGGGCATTTTAATCTTTTTATATAGCACTTAACCGAAAAATGACCTAATACTAACGGAAGTTCTTAAATTAATGTTAAAAAGAATAAAAACTATGGGAGGTAATAATTCGATTTTGAAACAAGAGGGAGGTATGTATAAATTAGATCAAATCTCAGAGAGGAAAATGTAATTTGCTCATAAAAAAAATTATGATTTATCCTTAATTTTGAGTTAATTATTAATTGTTCTATTTTTAAAATTATTTCAATTTGCTCCTTTAACTTTATAAATTATGTCAATTCTATCCAATTTATTTAAAAATCTAATTATATTTTTAAAAATTACTTTTAAATCCCTAAAAAATAAATTCAACAATTATTAAAATTTTTATCTTTTTTTCTTGAAAGAAAAAATAAAATGTAAAAAATGATTTCAAATTCTAATATTACCATTCTTGATATAAATTCCAAAATTAATTTCTAAGTATTTTCATAAAATTTCAACTTTTCACTTAAAAGGCTATATATTTTAATTATTTTAATATTTATTTCTCAAATTTCAACTGTATTATTTAATAATTTTCCTAACAAAGATCAAGCAAAAAAAAAAAACAATTATGCGAATTTTGAGGTACTAAAAATGTTAGTCTACCAAGAATATAAAAAAATATTTTATATTTTAAAACATATGAAATATATATATATTTAAATTCTATTATTATTTATAGTGATATTTAAAAGTGCTTATTTTTTTTTTATTATTAATATATAGTAGTGTATATAATAAATTGATTCACAAGCTATGACTTTTTTCTTGAACTTTTTACTTCCTATTTTCATTAATATATAAAAAGTTAAAAATTTATGTAAAAATTCAAAAATTAAATTTTAAATTTATTTCAAGAATGGTAATATTAAAACTTGAGAATATTTTTGAAGTCTATTTTTCTTACAAAAAGAAAAAAATTTAATAACTATCAATTTATTTTTATTGAGATTTAAAAGTAATTTTTAAAAGTACAATTAGAAAATTAAAAATGGGTTATTTACAAAAAAAAAAATACATATACTTTAGCATTTTTTACAATTTAATTATATACTTTTAATTTTGGCAATTTTATACACAAACTTTTTTAATTTTACAATTCTATGCACCGGTTGAAAATCATGTGAAATCTTACTGACGTGGCCACCGAAAAATCTGAGTCAGTCCATGTAGGCGCTACGTCAAAATGCATCTTTTTGATAATTTGTAAAATAATGCACAAACTTTGATATTTTTTACAATTTTATCATGAACTATTATTTTTTTAGCAAATTGATGCATGTATGTATATATATATACATGTATGTATATAGATATATATGTATGTATATAGATAGTTTAATGTATATTTTTTCAATTGATACATGTAGAACGATTATATAGGCAATTTGAGTTCCAAATTAAATTTTAATTTAAAAATTATTAATGTTGTTTAATATAATTTTAATTCAATTGTTATATTAAAATTAATACTTATTTTATTATTTTGATTTAAATTATTATTTAAAAATAATTTAATTAGTTTAAATTTTTATTTAAGGTGCATTCTATCATTACTTTTTTTTTTACAAAGTAAAATCCACTTTATCAATTATGACCATTGGATGATAAAAAGTAATTTCATCCTATGGTAATGAATACAAAGTAGAATTAAAGTAGGTCAAAAACAAAGTAATCATAGAATTTCCCTTTATTTAATTAATGTAACATTAAATAGTAATTTTTATAGTATTTATTAAATTAATATTTTTATATGATTATCAAATCATAATATTTTCTAAAATATTAAAGAAATTAATTAAATTCTAAAATATTGAATGATATTTTTTAAAAATTTAAGAACTCAAATATAAAATTTTAAGAAATTACTATTTATTATTAATTTAATTAAATAAAACTTAAAATTAAAATTTAAACTACTTAAATTATTTTATAAATAATAATTTAACTCAAAGTAATAAAATAAGTATCAATTTGCATGTAACAATTGAAATAAAATAATAATTAAC
>CATIWO010262848.1:0-11290 GCA_949673435.1 Macaranga tanarius | reverse complement strand
ATTTTCATTTTTTAAACCTTGTATTAAAGGGAGAGTAGGATGGTTCCTTGAGTTAAGAACTACTCATGATGTTAGTTCTTTATATGAATCTGTTGTTTTCTTATTTTGCTTAAGGACAAGCAAAGGCTCAAGTGTGGGGGTATTTGATGAGTGTGAAAAATACATGTTTTAAGCACTCTATTTTATTGCATTTTAGGCTTATTAGTTGCATTAGTTAGTTAGTTTTTAGTTAATTTAGTTAGTTTAGTTATTTTATCTTAATTAGTAGGATTTATTTATTTTTAGATAATTTCTTGTGTTTTATTTTGTAAGATGCATTTGGATGAAGATTGGATCAATCCTTAAAGTTTGGATAGGCTAAAGGCTCAAGATAAGGAGTTATCCATGTTGGGGATGAGCATGGTCGTGCTTGTTTATTACATGGTCATGCCTGAGAGTCTTTTTTGTCCATGTTACAGGTGGCACGACCATGCCAAAATTGAGCACGGCCGTGCCACTCACAGAGCTTAGCAAAAGGTTATTTCTTGCGCAGCCATGCCATTTTCTTGCACACCCATGCCTGACTTATGTGATAGCCCACGAAATGATAATTTTCAGCTGAAGATTAGATGGATAGGGACTTATCTTTTATCTTTTTAATTAGATAGAGTTTGAGAGGGGTTAGATTACCTTTCTCATTAGGTCTTTAGGTCTATAAATAGGACCATTTTATGTTCATTTAAGTGTTGTTCTTGTTCTTATTTTTGGATTCTACTTTAGTTTATTCTAGTTTCTATTTTCAGAATACATTTTTATTTGTTTAGTTTATAGTAGAGGTAATACTTGGCTTGAAGTTAGAAGAGCAAGGCTTCTTGACATCATTGAAAAGGGATTTTTCTTGTATCATTGTCTTTTATTTATTATAATGTTCATAATTGTTTTCATTTCTTATTTGTTTTCTTTTCTTTTTAACATGAGTAACTAGATCTTTTCTAGGGTTCAACCATGTGCTTATTGTGATTATGTTAGGTTGCTAGATTTAATTCATTAGTTGTTGTTGAACTCAATGTCGTTTTAGGACTGATTAACCTAGAATTGAATCAACACTATGGCCTTAATCGAGAGATAGGTTCTATAGAAAATGGCAATGACCTATTGATTGCTTAGCTAGTTGAGAGACAGTTAAGTGGATTAGTATTGATTAAAGGTTGTGTTTAAAATTAGAATTAAAAGGCATTAGGTTGGTGAGAGCCAGTTAACTTAATATTGATTAATCTCTAATTAATTATAGGTTTATCTGAGAGAAAAATCTATAGTTCTTAAGATCCCTTTAAAATGAATTAAAACTAGCGTAGACCTAGTTGTGTAATCAATCCTTTGAAATGGTCAATTGGGAATAAGGAACCCTAGCCTTTAAAAATTGAATTGAATTTGTGTTTCTACTTTTCTTAATTTAGTTTCATTTTCTTGAAATTACAAACTCTATTTTATTGTCTAAACAATCAAACATTATGAGTATTACAATATTCAACCCCAAATCTCTGTGGGACGATATCTTTATTTACTACTTGATACGATTCTATACGCTTGCGGATTAGTACACATCATAAACTCATAATTCTAGCATCAGTAGAAAAATTATGGTCATTGGACTTGCATACGTATCATTTGGATATATTAAATTTTGAGTAATAAGTTGCACCTAATTGAGTTGGGTGCAAGTGTGTGATGTGGCTATGTATGATTGATATGTGATTATATGTAGGAGTTGAAAAGGGGAAGGAAGATACTACCAACTATGAGAAAACCCTCTTATTGAAGTTTGGAAGCACTTTTGATAAGTGATTATTAATATTATATATATATATATATATATATATATATATATTAATTTCTTTTATATGTAATAGTATTATTATGCTTGGATTATCAAATTTAAATGAAGAATGTACATGTGAATGATAAATTAATGTTAAGATATATGGTGTAATGTGATGAGAATATAGAAATTTACTATTGAATATAGTTGATTCAATGTGTATACCCAAAGTGTGAAATGTGGTGATATATGAGTATAATGTGTAAAAATATGAGGTATGTGCTGGGTGGCCATGACCCACGTGTGTGATTCTTGGTAAGGACATGAGCTGGGTGGTAACGTATGAGTGGTAGGCATGCCATTAATAATATTATGTGAGGATGAGCCGAGCGGTTGGCATTACTGATACATGTGTGAGGTATGCCATTTAATGTGTGAGGTTGAGTCGGGCGGTTGTGGCATACTATTTGTGAGTGACATGCCAATAATATTGTGTGAGGATGAGTCAGGTGGCTTGGCATGTCCATGATATGTGAGAGGTTGTATTTGTGTAAGATTAAGCCATATTGGCTAAGTGTGATGCAATTGTGTAAGAATAGATTCGGCCGGATACCAAATGGTGAAATTGATATGTGTTCTTTGAGTTCATGCTTGCAGGTGAATCTTGTTCTAGATTATTTCCATTGATGAGTTGAAGTATGAACATGTATAATTGGAATTGCGATTTATTTGAATGCGATACGTCTGAAAATGAGATTACGGTGTTTATGTATACTTTTGAGGTGTTTTCTGTTAACTATAATTTTACCTTTAGGTATATTATGGTTCCTTCTTGCTAAATGATTGTTTTAAGTGTGGTATGGTGAGTTTAGGGACCCTCACGATCGTGATAGGTGTCTTACGATCGTGAGCAAGCTCATCACGACTGTGAGGGGCAGATCGTGAGCTGTGCAGGCAGTTGTAAATAGTAACTCAACCTTTCCCTCATGATCTCCTCATAGTCGTGAGGAGATGCTCACGATCGTGACCCTCTTAGTCACGATCGTGAGGGGCACGGGACTCTTTATGGTGACTTATTCTTTTGGTTCTTAATTGGCCTCAACTTCTTGTTATGATCAAAACTCTCAAGCTCACAATCATGATACCCTTCTAGGTTATATTAAAAGCTTGAATTTTAGACTATTAAACACTTGGTATATTAGTTAGCTTAATGTTTAGTTTAATTAGTTCTTGAGAAGTTGATATATATAATTGTATTTGTAATTACTTACTGAGTAGCAAGCTCACCCCTTTGTATCTACATTTTACAAGATATAGTTAGATAAAGCTTGAAGTTTGCATTTGGTAGTGATCTCAAGTGGGCCAGAGGCGAGCTTGGTGAAATCATACCCCATCCTCATTATCATATAACATTTTGGTGTTTTGTAATAATATTATGAATACAATTTAGCTACGTGTGATGAACATGATGAGAAGTAGTTAATGTAATATGCATATAAGCAACTAATATGTTGAGTTATGAGTGAATATATATATATATATATATTTGCTAAAAAATTTCCCTATGCCATGTGTATAGATGTGATAGTGGGTGTCACATTATGAATGTGTTGCATTGTGTCAAATAGTTGTATCAAATATAATTTTTAAAACTTTTGGTAAAAAATATATAATTTTTTAAAAATCATATTAATATTTTAAATTTTAAATGAGGATCCATTTAATAAAAACTTATGTTATAGAACCATACAAATATAAATTTTTTATATTGTAAGAAAATTAGTTTTAATAGTAATGATTAACCCGGGTCATAATTTAGAAAAAAAAAAAAAAGTTATCCAATTGAAAATTAGTTGTTTAAAAAAATTAGTTAGTGAATAATAAGAGATGTATTTTTAGGCAAAGAATGCAAATTGAGTTGTACTCTATATAATGATACCATCTAAATCCAGACACATTAGTACAAGTATTTTTATACCTTTAAAAGACACTTATGCGCATTGTAGGATTTACATGAATGTTTTAAGGATAAATTTTCATGTATGTAGGTGATAGTGATAATTTATTAAAATATTTCCTTCTTTAATTATTTGTCTCCTTGTTCCATTAGTCAGCGGGAGGTTAAATTATAATTTTGAAAAAATAAAAATTTGTCTTATGAGTATAGACGTTAAGTCGCCGTTTATTTTTTAGAACAAAAATTGATATCACAACTGTGAATAATTATATCACACTATTTATGTTACAATATGTGAAATGTATCATTGTACAATTTTACCTTTTACCTTTTGTAATGGTATCATTGTCCCAATTTTTTAATGGGTAGTGATAAGTGTCTCGGTCCGAGACAATCTCGGACCGGGACAATTATCACTTTGGCCCCCCATTTTATAGGGGGTCAGAAATATTTAGAGAGTTAAAAGATAATTTTATATGTAAAATTACCTTTTAACTCTTAAAAAATTTTCAATTTCTTATAACAAGAGGGATAAATTGATAATTTGGTAATTTGCCCCTCCCGCAACGCATTACCCTTTTTAATGGCGGGCTGCACACTATTAAATAGTGGGCCGCTACACCAATATTTTGTTGTTGTTTATGTTCGAGTTTGATTTCCCAACCTTACATTATGGGCAGTACTGCAGGATAGATACCGAAAACAACTCATGTTCCTCGAGATTTCCTTCCTTATTAGCTGAAACCAAATGTAGTGCCTTAATGTGCTCGAATAAGAAAAATATGTATACGCCTATACACACCAGAACTGTAACAATAAGAGATTAGATGCAAATGATAACTGTGTCAAATGCAAGGACTGCTAAAAAGAGCGAAGTGATAGACATAGTTACCAATAACATCGTACTGCAATGCAACACTACAAACAGATACTTTTTTTTTTTTTTTTTTTAACAAATACAACGCATACATATAAACTCCAATCCTTCAACGTAAAAAGGCGCAAGAAACTTTTAGTCCTAAACCAGGAAATAGTACTAGGCTCAATGCTTATTGGCATCCATGAATCTACTAGCGGTCAAACCACAGGCAAGAGCATTAGGAGGTATACCATTAACACGTTCAACAGCTTCAGCAAAAATAACACCCATTCCCATATGCAAATGTGGCTCGATATGGCAGTGGAAGGCCCAAACTCCTGGATTATCTGCTACAAATCTTAATGCAGTCCATCCGTAAGGGAAAATCACAGCAGTATTTTTGAAAGGTGGATTCTTCAAGTTAAATTTCTTTTCATCTTCCTCAGTAAACTTCCCGTCTCCATATCCTAACACCCAAAAGTCATGGCCATGCAAGTGCCATGGGTGGACTTCACTAACATCTTCGGTTAATGCATTTGCATTTTGAAGTATCACATCCACTGTATCCTTGTAGCCAAACATGTAAACCCCATTTCCAACAGTGGTATTAGGGTTCTCTGCTGGTTTCATCACATCATAACTTTGATCATAGGATTCAGGTGGCTTTACTTGATCAAAAGCAGTATTGAGGCCAAATTTAATAGCTCCTAGGTATGGAGTAGTAGGTAATGAGAGGGAAACATTGTTGATAGCCCACTTGGTAAAACCATTGTACTTGTTTTGAGTGTTCAGTAGAATGATCCGACGGTCATAATTTTTTGGGGGCGGTTGAGTACCCTCCCTGGCTAAAACTTTGTTAGTGAACGCCTTGCTACGAGCTGTATCATTCCATCTAGGAGTTACAGGAGGTGGGGTTTCAGGGAGTTTTGAAGCATGGTTTGGTTTATAGTTTAACAAGGTTAGTGCCGGAGGTGTAGCGGGTTCTCTTGCTATTACACCTGCAGAAATCCAGTAATTCTGTTTTGGGTTCTTGTCTGTTGTAATTATGACTGAGTAGCTTTCTCCAGAATAAATATCCAAGCTATCAGTCTCAAAGGGTTCAACATAATTTCCATCTGCTTCAACCACCATCATCTTGTGACCCTGAATGTAAGAACATACAAATGATTGTAAGAATATACAATTTTTAACAGCTTAATTATAATTTTAGGCCGATAGGCGTTTGGATTATTGAATTATTGGACCTTAGAAACTAAAATTAACAGACAACTATAAAAAAAAATTTGTTTAATAAAGATCCCAACAGGCAATGCAAGGGAGCAGATCATTAAACTGTTAAAAGCACCAATGGTCACCATCCTGACAGAAAATAGCAGTATTCAAAAGACATAACAACTCAGGAAATGCATAAAAATTGTCTAATGGCTAATAATCTGACACCCATGCGTAGATTTTTTTTTTTTTTTTTTTTTTTTGCATATTAGAGATTGTTATTTTGTGCCAGCATTGTGCACATTCTGAACTGCAGGTCTGTGACCCAGCCAGCCTGGTCTGGGTGGTTTAGCATCCACCAAAGTGATGCTACCGTGGAGGGTTCGATCCCCATGGTCCCCCCTCCCTTCTAACACTAACACTAACACTAACATACTAACACTATCTCTGGTAAAAAAAAAAAAAGAACTGCAGGTCTATGGTAGAGTTAGATTCTAATTAAAGAAATGGAAAAATACAGAGCATAGGTATCCATACAATAAGGCCAAATTGGTCCCAACAATTGACATGGTGCTGCTTCATTGTTTTCCACATGAAGGTCCACTAACAATAATGAATTTTTTTTTATAATTTTAGACCACCAGAGTCAGTTTCATTTGCAAAATATCTCTTTGGAATTATTATCAATTTCTTTATTTCATTAATGGATTGTTGAAAAGACACAAAGTCACTATTAGAATAATAATCTTTCATTTTCTTTCTTTTTTTCATTGATTTTTTTTTGTTGTTCTTGTATTTAATACAAATAACACTGGATTTTGGTTTAATCAATAAGTAAAATAAACGAACAATAGTTTTATACATACTTACGGTCTTCTACCAGATTGAATTATAAGCAATTAGTACACACTATCTAGTGTCTGCAGAAATTATGGAACTAATGCACAGAAGAAAACACCAAGTGAGAAGAATTACACTTAGCTGAATTCGTTGTTGAATTGAATTTGTGATATATATTTTAAATATTTTATATTAAACTATATTTGTATTTTACAACACACTTATATTAATTATAATTAGTTGAAATTTTTCTTAAGTAAATCACAATTTTCCAAAATTTAGATCTCCTAATAATATTTACACCTAATAAATTATTTAAATGAACATGCATGTTCCTTATAGCATGCCCCAATCTCTGATAAGAAAGAAGAAAAGAAATTAAAACTTTTGTCCTTACTTCCATTCGTTTGTGCTTAACCACTGACAAAGTTGCTGCCAGTAATAGTGCAATGTTTCACTATAGTTGATTAGTTAATTAATTAATTCATTTGCACATGCACAACTCTAAGCCTCTTATCTAATTATATGATCATAAATTTTTATATTCAATTTCAAAACCAATTAGGAGATTAAAGCATATTCGTACTCCATTGTATGCATACTGGTTTTACATGGTCCTTTGTTTAACTTTTTTTTTTTTATAATTACTTTTTCAGTAATTATATAAAACTCTTGACTGATTTAAGATCGAATTAGATAAACCTAAGATTTATTTTTTTATGTAAGAGATTCAAACTCCAAATATTATTTAAAAAAACTAAGCATATCTATCCAAATTAATATAGTAATCTTTTTTTCTGTTAAATTTATGTACGTAGTGGGACATCCTAAAATATAGGAGGGCCACAACAATGAAATGTAAACTTTATAGCTGGGGTTGGTATAGATCAATATCATCATTTTTTTTAATGATTTTTTTGACCTATTCATGTAATTTGGCGATTTTATATCTTTTGCCAACTCAATTAACGCATAACATTGTTTAACTTTATTCTTCAAGATAGATCGATTAATGATTCTCTTTTTCCTTTCCACGCCTCGACTTGTGCTAAAAAGTAAAGTACCTTTACATGCCTACAATCACTACTTCACACTACCCTTTTACAACTTGTCAACTTTCTTAGCTAGTGACTAAAAACAAAAAGGGTTCTTCAAAAAATTAATTTATCTCATGAAATTGGAACAATATTGTAAGAAAATTTTTTTCTTTGGCAAGAAACCAAATGCAAACAACTTTAGCATATTCTAGGTAGAATAAAATATGTGCCATATATATAGTTATAGTTATAGAATACTTACACCAATGGCCAAGTTGAGAGAAGCTAGAGAAGTACTGCTGGCAATCCTTACTCTGTACTTCTTTTCGGGCTCCACATGCAGTATATAGGGTGCGCATTTCTCACCTCCTTTCAATGTGCATTGTTTGGTAGGGTTTTGGCCGTAGCCAGCTGCTAGAGAACAGTTATATTGCCCTCTTCCGTTGATAAGTATTGTCTGAAATAGGAAACAACGTCATCATCCATTCCAAAAGAACTAATTAACCTCTAAGAGTCAGAAAAATGGCAAAAGTTTGATTGACATAATAGAGACATATAGGGCTAGACTCAGTTATGCCTAATTGTATTTGGGGTATTTGTAGAAAGGTACGCCCGTGAATTTGATATGTTTACCATAGGAAAATTATAGTTACCTATTCTATAATATCAGATAATGCATAGAATGCTGAGAAATTTTTTCCTATACCAAAAATATTACGGTGCAATATTGGATGTCTAATAAATATTTTGAATATATATATATATATATTATATGCAACCGTTGAATTCACAGGAGGCAAAAATTTTCTAAGAAGGATGGCATAGAAATAAGTAGTTAATTTGCATGATTGTCACTAACATTTTAATCAATTTCCGCCATCATTTTAAACATTTAATTTATCATTTGAAATTTCAAAAGTTTTAATTTTATTCTCACTAAAATCCTTTTTATCTTTTTTTAATTTGAATATTTTGTTACCATCTTCAATTATGATGACAGGTGTGGGTATAAGTCAACGTACCGAAGAATTATCCAGATGGAAAAAGACAAAAAAAAAAAAATTAGTAGAATCGAAATTAAAATTTTGAGAATATCAAATGACAAAATGAATGTTAGAACATAATAGTAAGATCTCGTTAAAATGTTATAAAGGACTGCTGTAAATTATTCAAATAAGTATTTTAATTTTTACTAACCTGAGGTTCACCGATCCAACGCATAGGACTGGAGGAAAGGCCAACTTCTTGGTGATGAACACTTTGGTGCCACCAATCAGTCAATAATAGGTCAAATTCATCATCATATTCGAATGGTTCCTTCTCTCCCTTTGGCACATCTACTATCAGTGACCCATAGAGCCCGGCCGACCTTTGCATTCCAAAATGTCCATGGTAAAAATATGTTCCTGGCTGCATAATATATATACACTTATATTAAAAAACCTACTACTACTCTCTTTTTAAACGAAAGCTAAAAAAAATAAATAATACAGTCGTCCAGCTATCTTCTTTAGACAGCAGTTTATGTTGAAAAATCAGTATGTCTTTTAGCTACCATATTTTTAAATTATGATTATGAAATTTGAAATCTATTAACAGTAAGTATGTTTTTGTACTGAGAATTGAAAAAAATAAATAAAAGAAACAAAATGAAGAAGAGAAGATTTAATTTACCCTGTCAACAACGAACCTATAAGTAAAGGTTTCTCCAGGGTTAATAGCACACTGAGAAATGGCAGCCGTACCATCAGCCCAGGGTGTGCCCACCTGTAAAACAAAACTTAAATATATTAACAAATTAAATTAATGATTAATGAAAGAAAATCACAGATAAGTTCATGAACAAGATCAGATTTTAAAGAAAAAAAATATTGACAGAATATATTTAATGGCGAAAGAAGAAAACCTGTCTGATTCCATGCCAGTGGATAACCACTCCTTCAGTATAAAGCTTGTTAGTAAGGTCAATACGAATGTAATCTCCTGCATGTGCTCTAATGGTCGGCCCTGGAAACTGTCCATTGATACCCATAACAACATTTTCTTCACAATCTGGAGACCAGAACATGTATTCTACATCCCATTTATAAAAATGCCTACCACCCTGTGATGCTTCGATCAATGGCAATAGCAAAATACAAACTAGAACAAGAACTGTCCGATAACTTATTCCTCCTGAAAATGGGTCTGCCATTTCCAGGGAGCTCAAAATGGTGAATCTGAAGAGGGTTGTGATTAGTGAAGGAGATGCACCAAGGCACTAGTGCTCGATGCAATATATTATATATATATACGCCCATGTGCTAGTGCTGCTAAGATAAATGGTAAATAAAAAAATTATTACCTATTTGTAGAGATCATTTTAAAACCTATTACTAATTTATTTAAGAGGGTCAGACTAATTAGTAAAAAGAGTGCTCCTCATTTTGTCAACTATAAAATAATTTTGGGTAATGTTGGATGTCGGAAAGCACGACACCAATAGTTGATTGCAGGAAGAGCTAAATTATAAAAGGACAATGATACAGATCTCGGTCCGAGATTGTCTCGGACCGGGATAATTACCAGTTTGGCTCCCCATTTTACAGGGACAGTATAATTGGAAGGTTAAAATGTAATTTTATATGTAAAATTACCTTTTTGTCTCTCAAAAAAAAATTTCAAATGTGTAATTTGTCTCTGCCCGAGACATACTGTAGATGTCTCGGACAGAGACATCTACCAATTTCCATTATAAAAATAGTCCCTATAATTAAATTTTTCACCTGTAAATATCAGGGATCAAAATATTAATTTTTTAATTTTTTTTTGTCGACACCTATCAATGTCCAATAATTTTCTATATATATGTTGCACGTGTATTAGTTTTTTTTTTTTTTTTTTTACCAACGTATTAGTATGTTTTATACAATATCTTCACTATTTTTCATTATTAAATGAGTTGTCCAATATTTCATATTTTTATTCTCTAATTAAAATTGATATTTTCTCTCTTGTTGATAAAGTATTTGTTTTTATTTTCTATTTTTAACATAATTATAAATTTTTAATAACATTTGTTTGGCATAATATTAACTAACAAACAAATACGATCATCATTTTTGGAAAAATGACAACTTCAAAAATGAAAAATTGAAATCATGCCAATAGCTCTAAAATAAAACCTAAGGAGCCGTTTGTTTAGGCCAAAATAAAGTAAAAAATGAGAATAAAAATGATTCATTCCCATTGTTATTGTTTGTTTTTTACTAGTAGGCTCTTGGAATGGGAAATCATTCCCTTAATAATGGAAATGACTCATTCCACCCAAAATGTAAGTAATCAAATCTCATTCCATCCTTTTATATATATATATATATACAAAAATACACTACTTCTATTTTTATTTTCATCTTATTTTTTCTTTCTTTTTTCCTTCTCTTTTTTTTTAAAATTCTTTTCGTTATTTTTCCCTCATCTTTCCTTCTTTTTTTTATTTTTATTTTTTCTTAAATTTTCCATCATCCTCTTTTTTTTTTTCATTTCGCTCTTATTTTTTATTTATTTTTTATTTTTTTTCTTATACTCTTCTTCTTTTTCTTATTTTT
>CATIWO010262838.1:0-22510 GCA_949673435.1 Macaranga tanarius | reverse complement strand
AGACATTCCAATAGGTGTCTTATAAGCTGTACGGTATGCCCATAAAGCATCATCCAACTTCCTTGCCCATTCCTTTCTCGACTTGCTCACTGTTCTTTCGAGAATCCTCTTCAATTCTCTATTGCTCACTTCTACTTGTCCACTTATTTGGGGATGGTATGGAGTAGCTATCTTGTATTTAACTCCATAACGAGCTAGCAATGCTTCCATATTTTTATTACAGAAGTGTGTTCCTCCATCACTTATGATAGCTCGAGGCATCCCAAACCTAGCAAAAAGTCTTTGTAAAAATTTACAAACTACTCTTGCATCATTTACTGTACATGCTTGAGCTTCAACCCACTTGGATATGTAATCCACACAAACAAGTATATACTTATTTCCATCTGAAATAGGAAATGGCCCCATGAAATCTATGCCCCACACATCAAATATCTCTACCTCAAGAATTCCCGATTGGAGCATTTCATCCTTCTTGGAAATGTTACCACTTCGTTGACATGCATCACAGCTGAATACAAAGTTTCTAGCATCATGGAAGAGTATGGGCCAAAAGAATCCTGCTTCAAGGATCTTTGCAGCAGTTCTTTGTGGACCAAAATGACCAACATTGATCATCCCATGGCAATGTTGCACAATTAACTCCATCTCTTATTCTCCTACACATCTTCTTATCATTCCATCATTGCATAGCTTCCAAAGGTATGGCTCATCCCATAAATAATACTTGGAATCATAGATGAGCTTCTTCCTCTGTTGACTATTAAATTCTTCTGGGAACTTCCCACTCGAGATAAAATTTGCTTTGTCTGCGAACCATGGAGCTTTTGAACTTTGAATTGCTAATAATATCTCGTCTGGAAATAGCTCCTGGATTAGTTTGTCCTCTTCATCTCCATCTTGTTCCAACTCTAGTCTTGAAATATGATTAGCTACTACATTCTCTGATCCTTTCTTATCTTTAATTTCGATGTCGAACTCTTGTAACAGTAGCACCCATCGTATGAGCCTTGGCTTTGAGTCATTCTTATTCAAGAGATACTTTAATGCTGCGTGATCTGTATACATAACAACTTTAAAACCAAGTAAGTAAGATCGAAATTTATTAAAAGTAAAAATTACTGCTAGCATCTCCTTCTCGGTTGTGGCATAGTTGAGTTGTGCATCATTCAAAGTTCGGCTTGCATAATAGATGACATGAAGTTTATTCTCCTTCATTTGGCCAAGTACAACTCCTATTGCATGATCACTTGCATCACACATAAGTTCGAATGAAAGGTTCTAATCAGGTGATACAACTACAGGAGCTGATATCAATGCTTCTTTCAACCTGTCAAAAGCCAATTTACATTTATTAGTAAAGTCAAAAGGAGAATCTTTCTCAAGTAACTTACAGAGGGGTTTAGAGATTTTTGAAAAATTCTGGATAAATCGCCAATAGAATCTTGTATGGCCTAAGAAACTTCAAATTCTTTTGACATTCATTGGGTATTAAAGCTTTTCAATAGTCTCTACTTTTGCTTTGTCCACTTCAATACCTTGTGCTGAAATTTTATGTCCCAAGATGATTACTTCCTCTACCATAAAATGACATTTCTCCCAATTTAGCACCAAGTTTATCTCTTCACACCTTGTAAGAACTTGCTCCAAGTTTTCCAAGCATCTTTCAAATGAGCTTCCATAGACTGAGAAGTCATCCATGAACACATCCATAATTTCTTCTACCAAGTCTGAGAATATGGTCATCATGCATATTTAAAAGGTTGCTGGAGTATTACACAATCCAAATGGCATTCTTCTATAAGCAAATGTGCCATAGGGACATGTGAATGTTGTTTTCTCTTGATTTTCTGGAGTAATTGCTATCTGATTATAGCCCGAATAGCCATATAAGAAATAGTAGAAAGTATGTCCTGCTATTCTCTCCAGTATCTGATCAATGAATAGTAGTGGAAAGTGATCCTTCCTAGTGGCTGAATTCAGTTTTCTGTAGTCAATGCACACTCTCCATCCAGTCACTACTCTTGTAGAGATTTGCTTTCCTTCTTAATTTTCCACCACAGTCATTCCTTCTTTCTTTGGTACACACTGGATGGGACTTACCCATGAACTATCTGAGATTGGGTAAATAATTCCAGTATCTAAAAGCTTGACCACCTCTTTCTTCACCACTTCTTGCATGTTTGGATTGAGTCTCCTTTTCCTTTTAATGGTTGGTTTGAATCCATCTTCCATTAGAATTTTGTGCATGCAATAAGATGGACTAATCCCTCTTATATCTAAAATTTGCCAACCAATTGCCCTTATCCTTCTTTTGAGCATCCTTACAAGCAACTCCTCTTGGTCTTGGATGAGTTTAGAAGATATAATCACAGGTAAAGTTTGGTTCTCTCTAAGAAAAGTGTACCTCAAATGTTGAGGTAAGGGTTTCAATTCTACATTTGGTGGTTTTATGGTGGATGGTGGTGTAGGTTCAGTATTTGTTATTTGAATTTTGGAAAAAGAAGTTTGATGTTCAAGGAAATCTTCTTTTTATTCTGTTTGTACCTGCATATACTTATCAATATACTCCAATTCATCACAATTTGCCAACCTCCTTCGTTGGACTTCACTCACACATTCATCCAAAATATCAACTCTAAAGCATAAATCAGTTTCAGAAGAGTGTTTCATACCTTGATAGATGTTGAATTTACAACTTTCCTCACCTACTCTTAAAGTTAGTGTTCCATCATACACATCAATGATTGGTTTTAAGATGTAGAGGAAAGGCATACCAAGAATTAATGGAACATCTTCATCTTTCTCAAAGTCCAGGATGACAAAGTCCACTGGAAAAATGAATTTTCCAGCCCTTACTAGCACATCTTCCATTATTCCTTCTGGTTCCTTTACTGTCCTATCTGCCAGTTGTAGATGAATGTTTGTTGGTCTTGCTTCTCCAAGTCCCAATTTCTTGTAAATGGACAAAGGCATAAGATTAATAGAAGCACCTGAATCACATATAGATTTTTAAAATGATAAATTCCCAACAGAACATGGAATAGTGAGACTCCCTAGTTGCTTCCTTTTTAAAGGAAGTTTGTTTGAGATGATTGCACTGCATTCTTTTGTGAGTGTGACTGTCTCAAACTCCTGCAACTTCTTTTTGTTGGAAATGAGCTCCTTCAAGAATTTTGCATACTTCGGCATCTAAACTAGACATTCCACCAAAGGCATGTTAATGTGAAGTGTCTTAAATCTTTCTAAAAACTTTACAAACTGCTGGTCATGCTACTTTTTCTTTAACCTTTGTGGATATGGTACTGGAGGTTCATATGGTTTAATTTGTGGAGGCTTTAGCTTAGCTTTTTCTTCTACTTTCACTTCTGGCTCCTTTGGTGTCTCAGCCCTTTGATCATCCTATTCTTCCTCTTCTTCGTTCTTCTTTTCTTCATACTCCATTGTTGCTTTAGGGGTTTGGATCTCAGTACCGCTTCTCAAGGTGATAGCCTTTACTTGTTCTTTTGGATTCTTCTCTGTATTGTTCGGTAATGCACATTGATTCCTTGT
Source organism: Macaranga tanarius (assembly GCA_949673435.1). NCBI lineage: Eukaryota > Viridiplantae > Streptophyta > Magnoliopsida > Malpighiales > Euphorbiaceae > Macaranga > Macaranga tanarius. The sequence continues at coordinate 18,958 of CATIWO010262838.1, read as the reverse complement.
TGCTAAGGAGTTTGCTAACTGCCCCATTTGCACTTCTAAGTTGTGAATGGAAGAAGAGTGATTTTGGATCATCTGCTCCATCCTCTTTTGAGCTTCATCTTGCTGGCTCATCTTTATTAACATTACATCCATAAATTTCTCCATCTTACTCTCCATTGAGCTCCCAGAGGATGAACCTTTGTCTTGTTGAAACTGAGGTTGAGGTTGTTGCACATTCTGTCCTCCAAATTCTGGTGGTGCTTGTGGTCTCCACTGGTTATTTCCTTGATTGCTCCAAGAGAAATTTGGATGATTCCTCCAATTTGGATTGTAGGTGTTTCCATAGACTTGGTTCTGAGGTCCTTTGAAGTTGCCCATGTAATTGAGTCCTTATGTATTCATCCCTTGCATCATTTGACATTCTATGGTAGGATGACCTCTTTAACATAGTTCACATGAGGACGACAATATAGATATTGCATTCACATTCACCTTATCCATCCTTTTTGTCAGAGCATCACACTTTGCATTCAACATGGTTAAATTGTCCAATTCTATGGCTCCAGCCTTCTTAGTAATGGTCCTCTCATTAGACCATAGACTTTGTGTATTGGTCATTTCTTCAAAGAGATCCAAGGCATCTTTTGGTGTCTTTGACATGATAGTACCTCCAGCTGCTGCATCGATGTTGATTCTAACTGCATGATTGACTCCTTTGTAGAATGATTGAACCAAATCCCATGTAGGAATCAATTGAAGTGGACACTGCTTTTGAAGGTCTTTGAATCTTTTCCAGCACTCGTAGAATGTTTCATCATCTCTTTGGAAGAAAGAGTTGATCTCATTTCTGATCCTCATTACTTTTGCAGGTGGCAAGTACTTATTAAAAAAGGCTGTGTAGAGCTCTTGCCAAGTGTTGATGGAGTTGGGTGGTAAACTTGTAAACCATCTTTTTGCTCTATCCATTAGGGAAAATGGAAAGAGGATCAACCGGATTGCATCAGGTTGTACTCCATTCATCTTGAAAGTAGAATAGTACTCCAAAAATCTAGACATATGACCAAATGGATCCTCATGTGGTAGCCCATTGAATGGTGAGTTATGGATCATCTGGATCATAGCTGGCTTGATCTCAAAGTTGTTTACTGCTACTGCTGGCCTCACAATTGGTGTCTGATCACCCTGCACATTAGGACTCATAAAATCTCGCATGGTTCTATGACCATTCTGAAGATTTTGAAGAACTTGTTGTCTTGGCGGGTCATTCTCTAAGTCTATTGCGTCCATCTTGCTTGGTGAGTGTTTTGATATGACTGTTTGTCTCTTTTTCTCATGAACTATCTTCTCTAGTTCCAAATCAAGTGGTATCAATTCAAGTCCTTGTTTTCTTGCACTCCTTGTGTTGTGCATCAACCAACACAATTTCCTACAATACCACAATTAAAAATAAAAATTAAAAATAACGTCTAAATCAAACAACACAATTTTTTTACAATATCAATCTTTGCCAAATCCCTGGCAGCGGTACCTAAAACTTGATGTGTACTAATCTGCAAGCGTACAGAATCGTATCAAGTAGTAAATAAAGATATCGTCCCACAAAAATTTGGTGATGACTACTGTAATACTCATAATGTTTGATTGTTTAGACAACGATATAGAGTTTGTAATTTCAAGAAAATAAAACTAAATTAAGAAAAATACAAATACAAATTCAATTCAAATTCTAAAGGCTAGAGTTCTTATTCTCAATTGACCATTTCAAAGGATTGATTACACACCTAGATTTATACTAGTTTTAATTCATTTTAAAGGGATCTTGACAATTATAGATCTTCCTCTCAGATAAACCTATAATTAAATCAGAATTAATCAACACTAAGTTTGATGGCTCTCACCAACCTAATGTCTTTTAAAACTAATTTTAATGCACAACCTTTAATCAATATTAATCTACTTAAGTGTCTCTCGACTAAATAAGTAACTAATAGGTTATTGCCATATCCTACAAAACCTATCTCTCGATTAAGCCCATAGTGATAATTCAATTCTAGGTTGATCAGTCCTAAAATGACATTGAGTTCAACAACAACCAATGAATTAAATCTAGCAACCTAACATAATCACATTAAGCACATGGTCAATTCATAATAAGAACCCTAGAAAAGATCTAGCTACTCATGTTAAAAAGAAAAGAAAACAAACAAGAAATGAAAATAATTCTGAACATTGTAATAAATAAAAGAGAGTGATACAAGAAAAACCCCTTTTCAATAATGTCAAGAAGCTTTGCTCTTCTAACTTCAAGCCAAGTATCACTTCTACTATGAACTAAACAAATAAAAATGTATTCTGAAAATATAAACTAAAAGAAAAACATAAACTATAGTAGAATCCAAAAACAAGAATAACTAAGAATAACCCTCAAATGAACATTAAATGGTCCTATTTATAGACCTAAAGACCTAGTAAGAAAGGTAATCTAACCCCTCTCTAACTCTATCTAATCAAAAGATAAGAGATAAGTCTCTATCTATCTAATCTTCAGCTGAAAAATATCACTTTATGGGCTGTCACACAAAGCTGGCATGGGTGCACAAGAAAATGGCATGGGTGCGCAAGACACATCAATATACTGAACTCTGTGAGTGGCACGGCCGTGCTTAATTTTGGCATGGTTGTGCCACTCTGTAGCATAGCCAAACATCACTTTAAACAAGGCTAAATACGGTCACACTCATCCCCAACGTATATAAGACTTTATCTTGGGTCCTTAGCCTATCCAAACTTCAAGGGTTGATCCAATCTTCATCCAAATGCATCCTACAAAACAAAAACACAAAAAAAAATTATCTAAAAACAAATAAATACGACTAATTAAAACAAAACAACTAAACTAACTAATTTAACTACAAACTAACTAACTAATGCAACTAATAAGCCTAAAATGCAATAAAATAGAGTGCTTAAAACATATGTTTTTCACACTCATCACACAGCTCAAGCGTGTAGTATTAAAAAGTTATTTGATTATTTGAAATATAAATTTTAACTTCAGAGGTTAGAGTTTTTTAAAATAATTATCCTGGTGGTGTGACGAAAGTGTAATTATCAAACTTGGTTATTAGAAATGTTTTAAAATATACAAAGCTTTCTCAGTTACATTGTGATCTTTAAATATTTACCTCTGAGATATGTTATTGAAAATTCTAATGTGATGTTATTTTTGAATAGTCCCTACTTGTACTCTGTTTCATCCACTGAGTATTTTCTCTTGAAAATACTTACCACTCCATTTTATAAATGTTTTCAGAGTAACAACTTTTTATGAATAGCTATCTGGAAGATACCTTGGCGTATAATAAGTGAAGCAGATGTAGTGGAGAACCTCAAGAGTGATGCTCTGTAGAATATTTAGTAATAGATATGTTATAGGTTTTAACAGGTTGCATTCAATAGTTGTAATGCGAGACTTATGTATAATTTTGAAGGACAACTTTGGAGTGATTATTTTATAATAGATATATGTATCGATGATGTGTTTTTATATTTTTAAGTTGTAAGGGTTGGAATAACAAATGGACAAGATAGAAGTAATACTTAGCCATAACAGTGCTCAAATTATGTGGGTCAGGGTACGACCTTCTAATAAGAGTATTGGTATGGTTGGGTGTAAGAGCATCTTTGCATTTTTCTTACCATTTCGGCATTAAAGTTATGTTCTTTTTTGCTTTCTTTGTTAAAAATTATATCTTTGGCAAAAAATTATTATTTGTTGCATCAAAGCCATATATTTTGACTCATGAATAGTTGACTAAAACTTTCTACTAAAATTTAGTTAAAAGAGGGGCTTAAATTACATTTTTTCATCAATTTTGCATTTATGTAGTCCTAATATTAGATGAGGAGAAGATATAAATCTGGTATAACTTGATTAGAATTAAAATTAAATTTTTTTGAATATTGAAAGAGAGAATAATCGCAAGTTATATCAAATTTTAATACCTAAGTTGTGTGAATATGAAATTATGGATACTAAATTGTAAAAAAAATCACAAACCTCTGCTAATAATTATATAAACCATGGGTATTTATCTTTATTTATCCTTAATAATTACCATAACTAAGGTTCAAAAGAAAATGAAAAATTATATAATATCTCCTTAAACTAAAAGTGGTATCTTTAATACCAACTTGAGTTGCATACTTGCTTGAGTTTAGTATTAGTTCTTAAAAAGGACATGAAAGATGAATTTTGGTAAAAATATCTTTTATCTAATTTGTTGATAATATTAATATAAATTTGATAGTATCTTAAGTAATATTGTATAGTCCACGTCCAAGTATTCGACAACCTCGATACTATGCAGGTTTTACAATCCACTTATGAGATTCGAAAATAGCCATAAAGGCTAGAATCGGAGAAGGAGTCACCACCTGGGCAATGAACAGGACCACCGAATTTTATGGCAACTAGATTCCATGAAGGTCGAGCAGCCAGAAACTGGACTTCCATTTGTATTTTATTTATCATAGTTGTTTATCTTTTAACCATTTTCGTATTACATGTAATTTAACATTTTTATTATGCAATTGAATTAGATGTTACAATATGATTATATAACCAAGTTATTAACTCAATCATACAACCATATTACAAGCATACATCAAATATCCAAATATAAAATAAAGACATCTACATAAAAGAGGGGAGAAAAGAAAAAAATTACAATCCATAAATAATAAAAAGTCTATTCTAACCTATACTAAAGAAAGGGAAGGAAAAATGATTAAATATTAGGGGTGCATAAAAAATAACCAAACTGACCAAACCAAATTGATCTAAACTAGTTCAGACCAAAAATTATGGTTTCAAGTGTTTAATGGTTAATTTTGCTTTAAAAATTTTTTTAAACCAAATTTTCGGTTTGGTTATGATTTAAAAAAAAAATTAATAAAACCGAATTAAACCGATAGTATAATAATACTATTTTTTTCATATATATAGAATAGTAGGGCATGAGGCATATAGATAGTCATTATGCAACCTTAGTATACCCTATTATGCTATGAATGATAAGTACAAAATATGAATTTTGCATTTTGTAGTTTTTTAATAGATTTGATGAGATGTATTGTTATTAATTTTAATCTTTATTTTATTCATTTATTTTTTTTTTAATCCAACCAAACTGATCATCCAAACTGAATCTAGATATCCACTACAAAAAAACTAATTTGTAGAGACTATAATAATTATCTCTATGAATAATAAAATTCGTCTCTATAGTTTATAGAGACAATTTTACTTCGTCTCCATTTTTGTCACTTCAGCTTTTGTCTCTATAAGATATAGAGACAAAGTAATATTGTCGTTTCTTTATATATTAATTTATGAGGATAAATTTATTTGCCTATGGAGACAAAATTAAATTATTTTCAAATCTAATTATTTATATATTATCTAAAAATTTGAATTGTAATATAAAAATTTTGAATTTTAACTACTTTCAATTTTAATGTAATATTTATCTAAAAATTTCAACTTTTAAAATTTGAAAAACTTTCAACTTTTTTATTTTGATAGTTATCATAACTACCATAAAAAAATAACTTGATAATTTTTCAAGTTGTAGCAATTTATAAAAAGAAGTATAAAGTTCTTATTTACTTACTAATAATGTGGGATTTAAGTCTCATATCTCAATAGAGACAACAAAATAAAAACTTGTCACCTATTTTTTTTATTTAAAATCATTATAGAGACAACAAAATAAAACTTGTCTTCTTAGCCCGTCACTATATCTTAAATTTTTTGTAGTGATCCTTGGTTTGGATAATTTTTAGTAGTATTTAGTTTAGTTAAGAGTTCACATATTTAAAAACTAACTTTATTGGCTTGGCTAGAAATTTAAGCTTTAAACCGACCAAATCGAACCATGAATATCCCTATTAACTAGAACCATAAATTAAAAATGCATTTTAAATATCTTAATTTACTAAGCCCACTTTTAACAGATTTTTATAAAATCAAATTTTACAACTTACTTACTAATCTATATAATTAGAATGTTAGTCCAAAATTCGTAAAAGTCCATAAAAGGAAGGGAAGATAAATAAATTATAGGCCAATACAAATTATGCTTACAAAAAATATAATACAAACAAGTATAATAAAAAAAGAAAAGAAAAAAAATAAAAAAAATAGCATTACTGTACATGTTCCAAACAAGTATAATACAAACCAATTAAAAAAAAAAGGATGGTACTTGATGAAATATATGACAAGGGCACTTATTTCAATCGTATGAGGTACAAACACTTTTATAAAGAGTCATGTCTCGTATGTTAGAAATGTTTTGGGACCATTTTTGAAAATAAACCAAAGTATCGAAGTATTTTTTGAAAATAAAAATTTTAGGACACGCATGTCCCAATCTTTAATTTTAAACCGTAATATATCAAATACAATCTCATTAGATGAATCGGAGTTAGAGACAGTATTCTTCAATGAAGATGTTAATGAGAATATTGACAATGAAAATGTTGATTAAATAGAAGATTTTATAAATTGATTTATAAAATTGCTAATGGGTGTTGTGAATGATAAATTTGCTAATGGATGTTGCAAAAATTTCTAATGAATGTTGTGAATGAAATCTTGAACTTAATTTATAATTTATATAACTTAAACTTTATAATTTTTTATACTTATAGATTGACCCCTATATTTTTAATATTTAGAAATTAATCTTTATATTTTTAATATTTATTAATTTACCCTGGTCTCCTGTATCCTCTATTTTCTAAAAAAATCATATCCCCATACCCATCTCTTCATGTCAAGTGTCCCCGTATCCCATGTTTGTGCTACATAGATTTCAACAAAATGCTTTAAAAATAATTCCTTTTTTATTTTTATATTTAACATCTTATTAATTTACAAGTAAATGAAAAGTTATATTGAAAATTAACAAAATTAGTCCAAATGAATATATTACAATCATATGTATTATTGATCTAAAAAAACATTTAAGAAAAAAATTTTACAAGATAAATCACATAAGATAAGAATAAGATGCAACCAAGCAAATAAACAAATAAATCATACAATAACAAGACAACTATATTTATCCTCAGATTTTATTTTGGAAGATTTCTTGTCTCTCTAAAGATGACTGTTGTGTGATAGGAATTGATTTGGACTGTTGGATCACTCAAAACAATATGTTGACCCTGTGCATGATCAAGGTTGAATCAACTCTTGTTTTTGACTTTAACAATCAATTTTTTACTTTTAACATCTTTTCTCAAGTGTGTTCATAAGCTAGGAAAAGATCATGCTTCCATGATAATGTACATCAATGATTGAAGCTCAAACAAATCCTCAATACATCATTCCAAATGTTGGAACAACCTTTTGGTTAAATTTAAGCTTCATTAAACATTTAAGTTGTCATTCTCAATGTTCCTCAAAGTCCCATGGAAGTGCACAACAAATTTGGAATCAATCGGAGCCAAAATATGCAAGTTATGTCAAGTGTATTGAGTTGGATTAACTCAAATTTTGGGGCACGTTTTTGGGTGATTTAAGGCTTTATAAATCACTCAAAATGTCTCTAAAATTGTTCTTTAAAGTCTTATGAAGTTTTCCCTCAAGTTTGAGGTCAATCGGAGCTCAATTGTGCAAGTTATGTTAAGTTTCGTAAGGAGGCAGCACTGCTCACGAGCCAAGTCACGACCGGGAGCTCGCTAGTGAGCATCATTGATAGGGATGCTCACGAGCCAGGTCATGAGCCACTCTGGCTCGTCAGGAAGCCACTTTATGCTAAAATTTCACTCTAATGGCTAGTTTTCGATGCTCACGATCGTGAGGAAGCTTTCGAGCTCGTGAGGAAGCACCTGACAGACGAAAAAGTCATCTTTTGAAGCACAAATTAAGGGAGCGTGTGGGGTATAATTTCTACCATCTCTAACAGCTAAGTTTTGGCTTCCTCTATAAATAGAGATGTCAAAAACATATTGGAGGTAACACACATTCATTCTCTTCAATTCTATAACATCATTTGTGCTTACATAGTTCTTTGTATAATCATTTTTATTCTTGTTGAGAGAGTTGGGTTTGTGTGTAGAGTTAGGAACTCTTTTCATCTACTCTTTTTTTGGGGTTTGAAGAATTGGGTAGTGAGGTTCTTACTCTTGTTGGTTAGTGTTAAGCCATATTAAAAACACATTTGTAAAGGTTTGTATTGAGCCTTTGAAAAACACATTGGTATAGGTTTGTGTTGAGCCTTGAAAACACATTAAAGATTGGTTTGTGTTGAGCCAAGAAAAACACATTTGTAAAGGTTGGTGTTGAGCCTTGAAAATACTTGTATCAATCTTGGGTAATAAGATTGGTGTGGTTCAAAATCCTAACTTGGGGATAAGTTAGGTAGAGACGTAGGATTGTTGAGAATCTGAACTCCTTAAATCATTGTATCATTGTGTGATTGTTCTTGTGTTGTGGTTTAGAATTTTGTATATTTTGTGTTTCTACTACAAACCCAAATTTGTTCTTCACCTAGCTTTTTAATTCCGTAAAATATTCCATCAACCCTATTCACCCCCCCTCTAGGGTCCTTACACAATAGATAGGAAATAATTTCTTATGGATTCATTTTTTTTAAAAAAAAAACAATGGTCCATAACTCTAATTTTTAAAAAGCTAAATGAAAAGAAAATTCAAATAAAAAATTTGCGTTGAAAAATGAAAAAAAGAAATAAAATTAAAAGAAAAAATAAGGCAAAAAAAAAGGCAAAATAATATCCAGCTAAAAAAGTAAAAATCAATTTTCTCTTTTTTTTCTCTATGTATATCTCTGCCTTCCCCCTTATTTAAAGGAAGGTGATGTATATATAGGAATAAAAAAATCTAAAGCTAACCCTAAACCTAATTGAATGAGAATATAAAATAAATAAATAAATCTTAACAAACAAATAAGGATAAAAAGAAGGAAAGATAAAGTGATAAAAATAAAATCGAATAAATAAATAAATAACAACAAGAAAGGGTGAAGTCTGTTCAAAACTCTGTTTAAGCAGGTCCCTTAGAAAATCCAGCATCAATGGCTGCAATGTCTTCATTTTGTGTCTCAAATGAACTTTCGTGTGTCTCATATATATAGGGAAGGAAATATTGTGGCTGACGCTCTGGCTAAGCAAGGTGTCTCATCTACTTCTGTTTTATGGTGGGATTCAACACATGTATTTTTTAATAAATTTATTTGTGATGATTTTAGTAGGCGTGGTTCCTATAGATTTTGTTAGATTCTTTGAGGAATCTTGTTTCTACTGTATTCTTAACGTTATTTTTATTTTTAATTTATTTATTGGACTACATAAGTGTCATGTTAATGCTAAGAGGGTGTCAACCTAATTGAGATGCTCGGGTGTGTTTTTGATTTATGGATTCCAGCTTTTTACTAAAAAAAAGAAAGGGTGAAGTTGCGTGTGTGAAAGTGTAGGTAAAATGGACGAAAAGTTACACCTTTACTCCATTACTTTTAAATAAACTACAATTAAATCTTTAAAAAATTCATAAAAATTTATTTTATTTAATTTTAACACAATTGTTCAAATATTTTTAATTTTAGAGTTTTTCAGAATTTTTGTCATTTCTTTTCACAGCAATAACATTCATGTCATTATTGAAATGATGATCATCACTAAGTTTTTTTTTTTTATCTTTTAGCAAGCCAAAAATTTGGGTGTTCACAAATATGATGATGCATAAAATGACAATACATTTCAATTTAGTGAACATTTGGAAGATACTGTGAGAAATTTATATAGCACTCTGATTATCAAGCATAAAATAGTGGACGAATGATGTTTGATACTCATATCCTTCTATAACCAACGGAGGCAAAGTAAACCTAATTAATGTAGCCTCTCCAACGATACAATATTCTATACTAGAGGCTACAACAATTTATTGTTATTATTTTTTTTACTTCCCCAAGAAGAAAATGTCGACTTGAATTACATATGGAAGGTTTATTTGATACATTACGATATATAAAAATAAATTAAATTCACATAATATTTTTTTAGTTTTTACTATTATTATTTTGAAAACTGCATGAAAAATTAATTTAATAAAGAAAAAAGTTAATGAAATATGCATTTGTAGCACATGGATAATCTTAAAATTTTATGTGTTGGTTGTCAAATTACTGGTTACAATTATAGGTTAAGTAAAATTAATAATGTTTTTGATCTTAGAATGAAATTTATTCAATTAAAAGAAAAAGAAATATGACATGAGTACGCACCAGCAAGCAGAGAAGCAAAAGACATGAAATAAAATATTTAATCCATATGCCTAGAGAAACAATTAAAAAAATAAGAAACTAGACCCTTAATCTCCTGGATTATAGGATTCTTACTCTGCTTCTGAGATAACCTCCAGCTCTTGGTGAAGCCGTCTCCGTGTACTCCTTGTAGGATTTGTGGAATTAAAAGGATTAGGAGGTATTGGTAGATTATATTATTCTCCTTCCAATAAATGAACAACAGTTTTCATGGAGGGGAGATCCACTAGATTCCACTGAATGGCCCATAGTCCTACAATTGCAAGCTTCTTTGCAATTTTAGCATCTTCCTCTTCCTCTATCTCCAACCTCAAATCTTCTCCTTCTTCCAAAAGATTGTAAATCCATTCTGGGAAGTATATTTGCTCATCATCTCCTTCTGTTTCTTCAACAATTTTTCTTTTTCCGACCATTTCTAGTACCAACATTCTGAAACTATAAACATCTGATTTGTGCAAAACGTTCTCAAAGTTCCTTGAGAACACTCCAGGTGCTATGTAGCCAATGGTTCCTCTACCTGTCGTCAATGACACTACGCTTTGATCCTTAGCGCACAACTTAGCTAGACTAAAATCTGCAACTTTCGGATTGAAGTCTTGGTCAAGCAAGATATTCTGTGGCTTTATATCAAAATGGAGGATTCTCTTATCACACCCCTGATGTAGATATTCAATCCCTTTAGCTATGCCAAGAGCTATATCCAGTTGCCTTTTCCAGTTAAGGAAGTGCTTCTTGGTGTCTGTTGAAGAGATGAATTTTTGCAGCGTATCAGTTGGCAAGTACTCATAAACTACAGCTCGTCTAAAGCCATCTGCGCAGAAGCCAATCAACCGAACCACATTGATATGATGGATTCTGCCTATAGTTCCCACTTCATTGATGAACTCTTCCCCATTTCCTTTGGGGTTATTGAGGACTTTATGACGTAGCGAAAGGTAATTAGTAACAGATAAATATCAAAGACTGTTGAATTGTGCACGATTTCCAGTTTATGATCTTTCAAAACCTGTTGAATCCTAAGATTACCAGGAATTAGGCATCAAATCGTTGATTCCTAAGAATACCGATGTTGGAAAAATTAGGAATTAATTATTAAATCATCCGAAAACTACCATCAACATCAAACAAACCCTATAAATAATGTTCTCAAAACCCTAATAAAAAAAATAAAAGAAAAGCCCAACAAAAGGCCCAAAAATAAAAACAAAAAAGAACATAAAGTTCGAAGGCAAAAATGAAGGCCTAAACGATGGATTTTGAAGGTCAAAATGACCTCCGCAAAACTAGTCGGGCGAACCCTATATAGAGCTCTGAGTCAGCTTCAATTGATATATTATGGGCCCTGCGATTCTACCTGTAGCAAAAGTTATGACCCTTAGAAGCAACGTTGCGCATCATAACGTTCTAAAAACGTCAAAGCTGCTTCATCCACATCACTTTAACAGCTACCGGAAGTTCATCAGTCAATCTCCCTTTAAATACAATTCTATAAGCACCTTTACCTATTTCTTCCTTGAATTGATTTGTGATCCTCTTGATATCATCAAAGCAATATCTTGTGGGTTTGAATGTCTTGTAATCATCTAAGAATTTTTCAATCTTTACTTGAAATTCTCTTTCCATTCTGTTGAACCTGTATTTATGGTGCACTATAATTGCTGCTACAACTAGAAGAATAGAACCTAAGGTTACGCCTGTACGTTAAAAAAAAAATCATGTCAAGCCTCAGGACAACCATCTTCTAGATATAAGCAATGATTTTCATCATGTCATTTTTTTTTCTTTCGTTTAATTTGTGGAAGTAGAGATGTAGAATAAACAACTAACCTGTTGCTATATACTTCACAGATGCCCCTGCAAAAATTTTGCTGGTTTTACTAGGCTTCCATGATTGAATATTCATCAAATCGTAATTGATTAGTGTTGCAGCCTTGTGAATCTTAAGGCTGCTAATAATGTAAAATCGATCAGTTCTATTAAATCTTATCATATTACCAGTTGCAGAGCAGGTTGTCCTTTTTTTTTTTAATGGAAGCCTCAAAATGTATAAGGCGAAACTATATTAAAAATATTGATGAAACACGTAAATATTAATAATGTTGAAAATCAACAAATATAAATTTTATATGCAAAGTCTGTCTAAAATGGATGGTTCACCTTCCTATCACGGGGGCAGGGTATTGGTAGAGATCAAGGGTTCAATCCTCCACTCCCCTCTTAATCACCCTTAAAAGGTCTCGTATAAGATCCAAAGTACAAATAAAAAAATAATTTTTTACTAAGTAATTATAGTTTAAATAACAAACACATAAAATCATTTCTGAATTTTTTTATTTAGGAAAAAAAACTAAAGAAAAGTATTATTAAAGTTGTAATTGAAAGTGTGTTTTTTAATTTTTCAAAATTTTAGAAACAATTTTCTAAAATTTATAATACATAATGATGTAGCGGAAGCTATAAGAAAATTTGATAACTATTGAATCCCGTTGATTCACAAAGAATGCCAGAAGATAACCTTCTAATTACTGTTGATTCTAAAGAATTCCAGAGAATTAGACATCAAATTCACAAATTCAGAGAATTTTGAAATTTGGAAGAAAATAGAAAATTAATTCATTCAACATCAAAAACTATCCTCCAAAATATGAAAAAGTCTTTAAATAGAGAAACCCTAAACAGAATGCTAAAAAAAAAAACCTAAACAGAATGCTAAAAAAAAAACCTAAACAGAATGCTAAAAAAAAAAGGAAATTGTTATTATTATTATTATTATTATTTTACGTGACACGGGAGTGCGATATGCATGGCACGCCCATGCAATTGCACGATATGGGCGTGCAATGCGTAAGCACACCCGTGCAATGCATGACATGGGCGTGCAATGCATAAGCACGCCCATAAAATTGGCTTGCACGCCCATGCAATTAGCTTGCATGCCCATGCAATTGCATGGCATGGGCGTGCAATGAAATGAATTTTGGATTTTAATGACATGGGCGTGCTATATGCTTTGCACGCCCGTGTCATTAGCACACCTCTTTTACCGTAATTTTTTATACTTTTCCATAAACTTCAAAGCTTGTTCATCCGCATCATTCTCCTCAGGGTAGAGAAAATTCGACCTCGAATTGCCAGTATCAGCATCATTATCAGAATAATCACCATAAAAAGGAATCAAATGTTTCACATTAAACACATTAGTTGTCCTAATATGACTCGGTAACTTAAGACGATAAGCATTTGGATTTATTTTTTTCACAATCTCAACAGGACCAATCTTTATTATACTCCCCAGTAGGAAAACGATCCTTCGTAAGGACTACCCAGACAAAGTCGCCCACCTCAAATTCCAAATGCCGACGACGTTGATCTGCAGCAAGCGTGTATTTAGCATTGGCTCGAGACTAGTTATCATGCACAGCTTTGTGAACCTCCTGCAAACCTATAACAAAATCGGCTGCTTTTCCATGAACCTTAGTCTTGGTAGGCAACATCATCAAATCCAAAGGATCCTTGGGTTGAACCGAATAAACCACCTGAAAGGGACTAAATCCAGTACTTTGGCTCATAGCATGGTTATGAGCAAACTCAGTCTGACACAAATGTTGATCCCAACTCTTGACATGATCCCCAATCAAACACCGCAATAAATTGCATAGGGACCTGTTAATGACTTCAGTCTGCCCATCAGTTTGACGATGGTAAGAACTACTGAAGTTCAATTGAGTGTTAACCATCTTCCATAGACTTCGCCAAAAATGACTGAGAAAGCGAGTATCTCTGTTTGAAATAATAGAAGTAGGCAAGCCATGCAAATGATAGACATCACAAAAAAAACAGCTGTGCTACACTAACAGCATCTGTGGTCTTTTTGCAGGGTATAAAATGAACCATCTTAGAAAAATGATCGACCACAACAAAGATGGAATCATTTCCTCGTTGTGTTCGTGGCAGCCCTAACACGAAATCCATACTAATATCAGCCTTGGCACCGGTAAAGGCATATAGAACCCTGCATTGGTTGCCGTCCCCTTGGAAACTTGACAGACCTTACACCGCTGTACAAATTTCTCAACCTCCTTGGGCATTAAAGGCCAGAAATAAGAAGACTGAACTAAATGCAATGTTCTGTCTCTGCCCATATGACCCTCTCCATGCAATTCTGTTATTATCTGCAATCGAAGACTACAATCCGGAATACACAACTGATTACCCTTGAACAGATACCCTTCACGCACCACAAAATCTGTTCTCTGCCCAATTTGAACATCTTGCAAGACACTAGAAAAATAAGGGTCAGTAATCAACAGTTCACGAAAGGAGTCAAAACCAGGTACCTCAATTCTCATGGTGACCAACAAACTGCTTCGTCTACTGAATGCATCTGCTACCCGGTTAGTTATGCCTGCCTTATACTTCACTACAAAAGTAAACCTTTCCAAGTAAGCAACCCAACGTGCATGTTTAGAAGACACCTTGTCCTGACTGTGAAGATGTCTCAAGGAATCATGATCAGTGTACAAAACAAACTCTCGATGAAACAAATAATGCCTCCAATGTCGAACAGCCTGTACCACTGTATAAAACTCCACACCGTAAGTGCTATAGTTCAATTGAGTGTTAACCATCTTCCATAGACTTCGCCAAAAATGACTGAGAAAGAGACTATCTCTGTTTGAAATAATATAAGTAGGCAAGCCATGCAAACGATAGACATCACGAAAAAAAAAGTTGTGCTACACTAACAGCATCTGTGGTCTTTTTGCAGGGTATAAAATGAACCATCTTGGAAAAATGATCGACCACAACAAAGATGGAATCATTTCCTCGTTGTGTTCATGGCAGCCCCAACACGAAATCCATACTAATATCAGCCTTGGCACCGGTAAAGGCATATACAACCCCACATTGGTTGCTGTCCCCTTGGAAACTTGACAGACCTTACACCACTGCACAAATTTCTCAACCTCCTTGCTCATTAAAAGCCAGAAATAAGAAGACTGAACCAAATGCAATGTTCTGTCTCTGCCCACATGACCTCTCCATGAAATTCTGTTATTATCTACAATCGAAGACTACAATCCGGAATACACAACTGATTACCCTTGAACAGATACCCTTCATGCACCACAAAATCTGTTCTCTGCCCAATTTGAACATTTTGCAAGACATTAGAAAAATAAGGGTCAGTTTTCAACAGTTCACGAAAGGAGTCAAAACTAGGTACCTCAATTCTTATGGTGACCAACAAACTACTTCGTCTACTCAATGCATCTGCTACCCGGTTAGTTATACCTGCCTTATGCTTCACCACAAAAGTAAACCTTTCCAAGTAAGCAACCCAACGTGCATGTTTAGGAGACACCTTATCCTGACTGTGAAGATGTTTTAAGGAATCATGATCAGTGTACAAAATAAACTCTCGATGAAACAAATAATGCCTCCAATGTCGAACAGCCTGTACCACTGCATAAAACTCCACATCGTAAGTGCTATAGTTTAGCTTAGAACCTAACAGCTTCTCACTGAAGAATGCAACTGGTATGCCACTCTGAATCAGTACCGCCCCAATCCCTACACGAGATGCATCAGTATGGAGCTCAAAAGGCTGTGAAAAATTAGGTAACACTAAAATTGAAGCTGTTGTAAGACGGTCCTTAATTATCTGAAAAGCTGAAGTTGCTTCATCAGTCCAAGAGAACCAGCTACCCTTCATATAGTCCGTGATAGGAGCCATAATACTGCTAAAGTGTGGAATGAAACGACTATAAAAGGATGCCAGACCATGAAAACTCCACACTTCAGTAAGGGTCTTTGGTCTTGGCCATTGCCTAACTGCTTCCACCTTAGCCTCATCAATATGCAATCCATCACCTGAAATAATATAACCCAAGAAAAGCACCTAACAGGCCATAAACACACACTTCTTCATTACGGTATAAAATTTTTCCTTACGCAGCACGCTTAATACTTCTCTAACATGCTGTATATGCTCTTCCTGATTAGCACTATATATCAGAATGTCATCGAAATAAACAACAACAAATCTACCAATAAATGGTCTCAATAACTGGTTCATCACCCTCATAAATGTACTAGGGGCGTTTGATAGCCCGAAAGGCATCACAAGCCACTTATACAGCCCCTTTCTAGTCTTAAAGGCCGTTTTCCATTCATCCCCAGGCCTAACACGAATCTGATAATACCCACTCTTCAAATCCAGCTTTGTAAACACAGTTGAACCGTTAATCTTGTCAAGCAAATCATCTAAACGAGGAATGGGAAATATGTACCTGACTCTGATCTTGTTGATGGCTCTGCTGTCCACACACATGCGCCAAGAACCATCTTTTTTTGGTACCAGTAGAGCAGGTACTGCACAAGGGCTTAAACTCTCCCTAATCTTCCCTTTAACTAATAACTCTTCAACCTGTCTGTGCAGGTCCTCATGTTCTCGGGGACTTATTCTGTAATGCGGTCTATTTGGCAAAGTAGCTCCTAGTTCTAGATCTATATGATGTTGAATATCCCGTAAGGGTGGCAATCCATCAGGAAACACATCACTGAACTCTGTCACTAGTGGTGCCATCTCAATTGGAACTGGGGATGACTCATTCACCTCCTTACCCATCAGCATATAACCTGTTGTGGATAGCTTTAGCTCCTCTTCCAACTGTGCCAAAGATAACAAAATCGTACCCTCACCTGTAGGTTTAGGTTGACCAACCCTTTGATTACTTGGCATCAACATAATCCTGACACCTTCAAAAATAAAGCTATAAGTGTTGGCTCGCCCGTCATGAACCACACTCCGATCATACTGCCAAGGTCTACCCAATAACAGGTGGAACACATCCATAGCCACAACGTCACACCACACAGCATCCTTGTATTTCTGCCCAATAGAGAAGGTCACCAATGCCCTCTTAGCAACTACTACTTCACCCCCCTTTTTAAGCCAGGCCAGCTTATAAGGCTTAGGATGTTTCTCAGTCTCAATATTAAGTTTTTGAACAGCCTCAGCAGAGATAATATTCTCACAACTGCCTCCATCAATTGCAAAACGACATACCTTGCCAAGGATTGTACAAGTGGACTGAAAAATATTGCTACGCAGCCAGTCATCCTCATCTACCGCCTTTGGCGTTAGACAAGAGCGCCTAACAACCAACGCAGTTCCAACATCACCTTCTAAAACCACTTCATCCGTAGCCTCTTCATCAAAGACTGGCTGACCTGTGAATTCTGCCTCCTCCTCATCATAGTAATCATCTGATTCAACAAATAGAGCTTTCTTTCCAGCAGTCTTTTTACATTCAGACTGCTTGTGCTCAATCTCCCCACATCCGAAGCACTTCAAACCACTACCGCTCGCTCCTCTATTTGTTTGACCACACTACAAGAAAAACTGATTTTAGCGACCAATCTTTTGCGATTAACACTTAAACAAGTCGCAATAAGTATATCTTTTGCAACCATTTTTTAAGACGGTCGTTAAAATATAACAAAATAACTCACTTTGCGACCACAGTTTTATGCCTTCGCTGTATGAAATTGAGTAGGTCGCAATAGATAGTAAATTGGCGGGGTTAAAGGATCTAATGGGATAAATTTCCTCTAATAATAATAAATAATAACATGGGAAGAACAATTAACTCTCTATTCACACAATTCACTCCCTAAACTCAGAAAAAAAAATATAACATTCACTTGTACTGAATTAGAACAATACCACTCTCGAAACTCAATTCTATTCTTGAAATCAACACGACGATGTTTCTTCCCTCCCGAAATTGCCCTCTTTCACTTCTCCTCTCCTAATCAATCCGATTCCGACAAACAACGATGACCCCCTCATTTGCCCCGAACTTAATCTCCCTTTCCGACCCGCTTAAATTAACCCGGAGCCCCATATTTCTTCTCAATTCTACACTTTCAACGCCGAATCTTAATTAGCTGCATTCTCCAGCACTATCTTCCTATTCCCGACCAGACCTGCACTGCCATGCCATGCTCCATCTTGAAATCCTGGCGGTCCGTTTAGCAGGACCGCATTGAAGACGGTGTATATGTCACCGGATGAAAACGGATCTAGGAATCATTAACCGCTAATATGGATCCTACCTCTGGTAATGAGTTTCTTTATTTCAAAAATGATTTGCAGCATTTGTTTCTCATAGTAATTCTAAACATTTGGGGCTAATAGAGATAATTGAAAGAATTAAATAAGTGTGGACCCTAGGTGCTATGTTCTATAAAAGTCCTGAGAGCTATATTTGTGTTTTTGTTGCTAATTATCACTAATATGAAAGTTTAACAGGAGATAGATTGCCATTACATGTTGCTAGTTGTTACAGTATAGGTTGTATTCACCAGCCAGTAGTATGGTATACAACAGATGACTCTGGGTGATATAGAATAGAGAAGTCTCTCAAAATCCTATTGTTAAAGTCACTATTCCTAATGTATACATTATACATTGATTATGGTGCAAATGGTTCTAGAGATCCCTTTTCTAATATCTAGATTGGAAAACTTGATGTTAGGATTCCTATGAGTCATTTTTTCTCCACTTCTATTGCTAAAGTATAAAATAGAGCAATGTGGAACTATACCCTTATGTT